>RPOG01004742.1:8070-39683 GCA_008086565.1 Thalassoma bifasciatum
TGTAGTGATTTCAGGCGTGTAAAAACCCTGTTGCGTTTAATAGGATGTTGGATCCCTTTAATATTCCAGCTGATGAAGCTCATCGAGCCTAAACCCTGAGAATTTGCTGTTGTTATTTTGGTATATTGTGCAGATGCATGGTTGTGTGACCAGCTGGATTTATTCGAATGAAATGCGTGTCCCTGGCATAGAAATAGATGTTGAAAAAAAGTTGCAAACCTGTGAGTTTTCCTCCTTGCACAAAATAATACAACGAAAAATAAAAAATATAAAGGCCTTGAAACCCTAAGCTGACCTGCTCAGATGTCCAGGTCGCTTTAGCCTCTCCTAACTCTAGGCTGGATCCCCCCATAAGCATAACGGGTTAACACGAAGTGAACCATCAAGGGCTCCAGAACAAAATAACAGCAATTATAGCACTAAGTTGTTGTTTTTTTTTAACTAAAAAGACAGTGATTAAAGTAAGTAAACAAGATTGTCAAACATTTAAGAAAAACATGATACAGCAAAGAGATATGGTCAAGTAAAAGCAATTAGATGTTCGGTGACTGGATATAGTAACCAGTATGACAGAAATTGGCATACAAGATTACACAACACAATACTATCTTAACATGGGTATAATATAGTTTGCCCTCTCTCCTCCACACCCCCACTACCAAGCATGACCACCTACCCCTACATATACTTTCTCTGTAAATTGAAAACGGGTCTAGTAGAGAGGAGCTCTAAGCGTGTTTCACACAGGCGCAAGTGCAAAGGCACGGAAGAAACAGGGAAAGGAGGGGGAGAGAGAGAGAATGAGAGAAAGAAAAAAAAAGAAAAAATATTAAAAAAAAATGCTACAATGATCAGCGGCTTAGTTATGAAAATAAGGGACTGACAAAAGGCTATAGTAAAACTGTAGGTTGTAAAGTATGTTTGACTTTTTAGCTGACTGAGAACAATATCTGCAAAATTCTAGGGAATACCTCTCAATGGTTATGATTCTAGGACATGTTTCTTGTTATTTACAGTCACTCACTCACTGTGAGAAGCCCCTTCTGGAGAAATGTTCTTCGAGATGTAAGCCTGCGCTTCCTCCGGTGTGGAGAAAAGCCGCTCCTGGTTGTTATGGGTGATCCTCAGGCGCGCCGGGTAGAGGATGCCGTACTTGACTCCTTCGAGTCCTCGGAGTTGATGCCTCACAGCATTGAAACTTGCTCGAGCTTTGGCTACCCGCGTCGTGTAGTCTGGATAGACGGAGATGGTCATCCCGTCCACCCCGACCCGCTGCTTCGTCCTGGCCTGTCGAAGAATATTGGCACAGTCTCGAAAGTAGTGCAGGCGAGCCACAATGACGCGCGGCTGACCTCCCCGTGTTGGCGCTGGTTGTAGTGAACGATGTGACCGGTCCAGTAGCGGGGTCTCCTCGAGTTCAAATGCCTTCTGTAAAAGCGCTGACACAGCGGTAGCAGAACTGCTCTGGCTCTCCGGAACCCCGACAATCCGGATATTGTTTCTCCTTGATCTAGCTTCCATGTCCTCACATTTGTTTTGTAATATTTCCGCTTGTGTTTGGAGATGTTTAACTTCGCGTTGTAATGCGGTAATATCATCAGTACACGAGGACAGACTCTTCTCCATTTCAGTTGTAGTACTTTTTAGAGAGGCTAGCTCTTTAGCAACTGAGCTCTGGTAGGACTGCAATTCCGTTTTTACCGTGTTGATGTCTCCCCGAAGCCCCGCCATCTCTCTCTCTAGAACCTCTCTGATTTCCAGTTTAATAACATGTCCAATATCTTCACGTAACGACGCGAGCAGCTCCCGTCTGAAGGTCTCGGTCGCCAGTGCTGAGGTCGCATCGGTGGGGATCGGGTTATCACTCCCATTCGGGGATGAGCCGGTGGTGCTGGGCCTCGGTGCAGATGAAGCTGTGCCGCGGGTTTTTTGTGCTTTGCTGGCCATATTTTCTTACAGAGATGTCATAAGAAACATGTAAATAAACAAAAAAGGCGATAGTTTGGTCCAACTTGTGCTATTTTAACGTTTNCCCGTGTTGGCGCTGGTTGTAGTGAACGATGTGACCGGTCCAGTAGCGGGGTCTCCTCGAGTTCAAATGCCTTCTGTAAAAGCGCTGACACAGCGGTAGCAGAGCGGCTCTGGCTCTCCGGAACCCCGACAATCCGGATATTGTTTCTCCTTGATCTAGCTTCCATGTCCTCACATTTGTTTTGTAATATTTCCGCTTGTGTTTGGAGATGTTTAACTTCGCGTTGTAATGCGGTAATATCATCAGTACACGAGGACAGACTCTTCTCCATTTCAGTTGTAGTACTTTTTAGAGAGGCTAGCTCTTTAGCAACTGAGCTCTGGTAGGACTGCAATTCAGTTTTTACCGTGTTGATGTCTCCCCGAAGCCCCGCCATCTCTCTCTCTAGAACCTCTCTGATTTCCAGTTTAATAACATGTCCAATATCTTCACGTAACGACGCGAGCAGCTCCCGTCTGAAGGTCTCGGTCGCCAGTGCTGAGGTCGCATCGGTGGGGATCGGGTTATCACTCCCATTCGGGGATGAGCCGGTGGTGCTGGGCCTCGGTGCAGATGAAGCTGTGCCGCGGGTTTTTTGTGCTTTGCTGGCCATATTTTCTTACAGAGATGTCATAAGAAACATGTAAATAAACAAAAAAGGCGATAGTTTGGTCCAACTTGTGCTATTTTAACGTTTTTTTAAAAAATATTCTGGAGAGCTCCAAGAAAGACGTCTACTCCATAATCTGCTCACTAGCGCCCCCCCGTATACACATTTAAGCTTAAAAATTCAATGAATAAACACAAAAAACCATAAAAATAAACATTAAAAATGTGCAATGGACGAGAATGTGCAAAGGACAAAACAGAAAAACAAACTGTAATTGCTCATTAGGTAAACGTTTTTTTTTGTTTATGGCAGGTTAAGTTGTTAGTCACAGTGATGGCCTGTGGAAACCGTTTCTGTCTTGATGTCACAGAGCTCTGTGACGCCTGACAGAAGAGAGGAGTTGAAACAGTGAATGTTCATGGTGTGAGGGGTCTGCAGACATTTCAAATCAGTAAAAATCTCACATCATGTGCTGTTTATGTCTTGTTTTGTTAAATGTTATTGACTGAACTTGGCCACATCAATGCTTTGAGTTGTTTGGAACCTTGACTTTGCCATAGTTACGCTGAAGTCAGTCATGAGCCTGAACTTCCATTTGCTTGTTTGTATTTTCACATTGACAGTTTTCAGTATTGTTCACAAAGAGTAATTGTGACATGTTTCTGTTATGAAAGTTGAAATTCTACTTCACAATCAAAGTTATATTGATGTGTGCTAACCGCTAGCATATTAATACGATTTCCCATATATGGTAGCATCAAGCTTATGCTAATGCTTCTGTTTTATTATAATATTTTTTTTAGTTCATAAGGAGAGTCATTCATTCATTTATTCAACCTTTATTTAATCTCAAGGTCTGTGGCTTTGGAGAAAAACATGAATTTGGTCTTATCACGATGAAGAACCAGTTTTAAATCAGATGTATAACATAACATACATTTAATGTAACAGCCATGTCAAGTAAAATCACAATGAACAGTCTTGTATTATTTATTGTAATTATTTAATTTCACTGTGCAAACTTTTTATAAAACTACCTCATGTTAATTCAGCATCCTTGCACTACTCACCTCTGCACTATTATCTTTTTCTTTCAGCCTGTAAATATTAAGCTTGTCTAGTTTTATTCTTCTTGTTTATAGTTGTTGATAATATTCTATATGTAAATCACTATTACTATTGTTTTTATTTTCCTTTTTTCTCTCCTTTAAGCCTAGCCATTACCTTGTACAAGAGAGAACAGTTTACCAAAACAAATTCCTTGTATGTTCAAGCATTCCTGGTGATTAAAGTTGATTCTGATTCTGATGTACTAAATATAAATTTCTTGTGAGGGAGTGATGCATTTATCTATGTGTGTTCAGTTTTACTGTGATTTTTGAGTCAAACTTCAAGCAGAAAATCCTGAATCAGAGCAATTTTCTGGGAAAATTTCTTATCTATTGGCTAAGCTAAGATAGCAGGGCAGAAAAGTTGACGCAAAGTCAAAGTCTATGTGCTCCAGTTTAATGTAAAGAATCGATAAGGAAAGTGTAAAGAATAAAGTCTAACGGTGTTGTTGGGTGAACAATTTCTTGTTGATTCGGAACAGGAACTGGTCCTCAGTGCCCATCCATGATCATCATCATCATGATGAGATCTTGACTTGAGTACACCGCTCATAAAGCTTTTGATCAAACATTTAACAGAAAACAAATATTCTGTAAACTTGTCAGTGTAGGAGTTTTGGTTACACAATTTTTTAAAGGAGCCAGGTGTGAGCTGTGGGTCACAGGTGTGATCAACAAATACGAGCACTACACCGTCAGTGACCTCAAAGCACTGCTTCAGTTACCATATGGGGACATCCCTGTGGCTATATCTGTGCTCCACACAGACCAGCCTCCAGTGGACACTGGGGGAACTGCAGCTGTTTGGTTTGATTGGCTTTATTTGCTTCTTGCTCTGCAGCCACATGTTGTCCTCTGAGCCTTTGCACACTCCAAGAGCTTAAAAACTGAGCCCACATTAACTGACCCTATGAACAGTCTTTTGTTCAGGGGCAAAGTTAATCTCATTATTCTGATGTGCATTCATTTACCAACTTTTTAGAAGAGGTTAAAGTTCATCTGACTTTTGCTGTTGTCTGTTGTGGGGCTGCTGTCTCAAGGTTTGACTTAAAGAGATGGTGAGCAAGGAGGTATTTTAGTTCACTATTATGTTTGAGCTCAAATAAACTTAATTTTATGCATTTAGGTTAAGCTACAACATACTTTATGCTACTCCTTTATGTACATCGAAGCTAAAGGTTACAGGGTTTACTTCACTAAGCTGTAGCATGTGCCGTACAATGACTTCTAAGATTTAATTCTTTGTTTTTCCAGGAGTCCTCACAGCTCTGTATAATCTCCCCCTCACACACTTTACTCAGTGGACTGTGTAGTCTTGAGTGCACTGCAATGAGTAACTGTTGGAAGATAAATGCAAAATTATCCATAAAACATGGTAAAGGTTAGGAGAAGGGATTATTTGAATTATCAATTCATCTGCCATAAATCACCTCCCTTTGTTTTAAAACAGAGTTAAAGATGTTAGCATATCCGCTTGCTCCTGGCTAGTGCAGACACGTGTCCAGGATGCAATCCATCATGATACTAATTATAGTGGCTACTTAAACAATGAATAACTACTTAACTATACGAAAGTACTCACAACCATCCATCTCTACATGCCAAGTTCTGCCTCACGCCTCCTTTACCCAGATCTTTTGTCAGAGAACCAGGGAACTGAAGCTTCTGTTTGAATCATCTGGATACAATTTGAGCTGATTAGATGTTTGACAATTTAATCCAAAGCAAAAGGAAAACGCACACTTCAATATATTTCAAAGGCAAAAACAATAAGAGAACAGAGTGAACAATATGAAAAGTAAAGAAAAGATAACATGACATCTCAAAGAGATTTTAGAGAGCTACAAAGGTGAGTGTTCTTCTTCCTAATGACTTATAAGTCAAACCAGCTCTGCTCCATCAATGTCTGTATCAGCTGATGATTAGGTCGGGTTCACCAACACATTCTAAATTCTTTCTGACATTACATTTGCTCATGTGTGGGGTTTTGTGGTGACTTCTTTTTCCCTCATTGATGACTCCAACATGTTTCTGTTTGAGGAATCATCACAGTGCTGCTCCCATGATGCTCTGTATCAGTGATGCCAAGTTTTCTGTGAACATGCTTTCTCGCTTAGGCTGATGTAAAATGTCCTCACACGGTGGATGCTTTCAGCCTAGATATTACCCTGCTATGTTTCACATGTATAATTATCTACTTCAAAAACAATACAATTAACTTTAGCTTCCCCGTTCTTCCCACCATTTGGTAATTCAACCAAGGTGGGTAAAAAGAGTTTATTACAAACCCCCCCCCATTGCCATTGCTCCACTTCTGTAAGGCTCCACTCATGTTTGCATGTGACATAAACAGCCCTGAGAACAGAGAGTGATGCAGTAATTGTGTGACACAAAGAGCTGAAATATTTTACAACATTGAATTTTATCGGTTCCATAGATTCTAAAAGACAACCAATTTGAAAGAAATTAAAGGATGCTAAGAAGACAATTCATGAATCATTTTATTCACACACAAGAACAATCAAAAAGTCAAAACTAGATCCACAGCTTTTCTCATGAGGAAACCTAAGTTTAAGTTTTGAGACAGGATAAGGAAGGAATATCAAGCTGTTCATATCAATCAATCAATCAATCTTTGCCTAAAAACTATCTATCACACAGCTCATGCTATTTTTTTTTCTTACATCCAGAGCCCACACAGTAACTACCCACTGTACACAGGCGGAGCAGAATCAGAGTCATTCTCTTGTTCACTTGTCACTGAGATAGACATGACGTCCTCTTCTCAGCCTTTCTAGGCTGGTCGATTGCTTAATCACCCGTGTTTAATCGGTCAGAGCTTCTTCCTCAGGGGAGTGTTTGCTGCAGGGTGTCAGCGGTGTTTGAGTGCCCACTAGAATTATGCAACCACTGTATTGACCCACGCTTTGGCTCAGAGTGGAGTCATGCTCATGTTGGACAGTGATCTGTGGCCTCAGGAGTGACTTTAACACTGTGATGTTCAACAATGATTAACTGCTCGGATTTTCTGATGCTTTGAATATTCTGTATGAAACATTTCTGTGATGCTCTCTATGTTTACAGCACCTCATTTTTGAACAATGAAATTTTACTATCAGGCCTCATCCCTGTGTTACAGTGGCCGTCATTAAGGATTTGTTATGCAATAAAACAGACGCCTCATCATCCTTACATTTGACAATTAACCAACAGCAGGGACTCAGCCCTGACATGTCAGGAGGATTCATGCCTTTGTTTCTCATTCTTCAGCCATAAATCTGTTTGTCACAAAACCTTGTCCACTGTGAAAATACATGAGTTCAGAGTTTGAGAACTTTCTTACTGGCAGCCAACTTTGTACATGATGTAAAAACACTGGAGTGCTCCTATTACTGGATACTAGAGGCTGGATGAACTGGGCCTTTAGAAAAACAGAACCTTGCTACCAAGAAGGGTTTTTATCAAAGGGGTGCACCAGTAGAACGAATTCAAGAGACAAGTGTTTAAGTCCCATGTGAGACAGAATGTCATTGACAACTTTTTATATGGTTAATACTTGATTCTGACTTGTTAAAACCTCTGCCTGTTGACAATCGCAGAGATGTCCTCTACAGTCTATCTAAATTTAAGATACATTACGAACTTATACTAATACTAAGGTTTGAAACTTTTAAAATAAAGGCCAAGAAGCATTTTTACACTAAAATACAGGGTGTCCACAACGTCTCTTTACAATTTAGAAAATATATCAATAAGGCAATTGATGAGAAATCTGAATCAGAATTGTTCCGTTTACTCAGTAGTTATCCACACATCAAAGTCACTCCTTGAGAAAAGGCACAATTGTGTGTCATGGTTTATTGAAACAAAATCAGATGCGCAGACTCAGCAAAACTACAAAACTAAGTATGAAAGCAAATCAACATCTAATCTGTAAATTTGTGCATGAGACAAGAACTTAATGGAAACCGTGACAATGTTGAATAAAGGAAAGCGTAGATGACCAAGAAGATCTGAGAAAAACATACATCACATAAGACAGTGTTCTTCTAAAGAATGAGTCCTCTCTTGAATTTGTTAAAAAAACTTAACTATCTGCACCTTATTGTGTAACAATCTCCAAACATATGTTATTTCCTTTGTAATACATTTCTCTAATTGTAAAGAGGCTTTATGGACACCCTGTATACTCTGCCAAACACAAGTTTGTTTGGCCGTGTACCTAAATCCAACAAGAAGGCCATTGAGGCTTTAACATGTTTTCCAATCAGCACAGCGTGTACCACAAAAAGAAAAAAGAAAAAGTCTGCACATTTCCATGAGATGAGGTCAAGTTTTCTACAGATTGGGTTCCCTCCACTGCCCAGACAATCAGGGAGTGACAGAATTAGTACAGAAATCAGGGCCTGTGTGTGTGCGCGTGTGTGTGTATGACTGTTCCTGTCCTTGTGAAAATCAGCCTGAATCTTGGCGTGTTGGCTGCAGTATTAGTACAGTAAGAATATTATGTAAAGATGATTGTTATGTGGAAAAAAGAGCAGCAGTACCAGTCCAGTGCTTGGATCGAGGACTTTAGCTGATCCACTTTTTTATTGTTCAGATCTTTGGCAGGACTTCATGTGATCCTGCAGGGATTGTTCCTTTTATTTCCTCACCAGGACCTTCCTCTCTACCTCCTCCTCCTCCTCTTCCCCCTCTGTCCTCTCCATCAGATTACATGGCTCACTTTTCCATTACACTCGTAGCCCTTTTTTCTTCTTCAGTCCAAAGCCCCCTCTCACTTTTCTTTCAGACTCCTACAGCCAATAACAGGGTAGGGGCCCGCTGCACCACTATTCCAGCCTGCCTCTTTGGACTGGGCAGCACTGGCCCCTCCTACTTTTTTTCTCTGGACTGAAGGATGGAGGACGAACCCTGATGGGGGTTAGGTTACCTGGTAGAACCACACCAGCTCTTTACAAACACAGACTGACTCCTCACTTACTGGGATCAAAATATGAAAATTCAAGACATTAATATACTGATACTGAAGATATCAATAATGTAGATTTTCCCAGCTCACCCTGTATGTAGAGTAGAGACAGTCACATGATTGGTGACTTTCTATTAGTGTTGATGACTGACAGTGAGCTCTAATCAATAAGCCCCACTTTACACATCCTGTTATGTTATGATGCTTTTATTTTTCCAAAAAATGCTTTGTTTTCTTTAATCCTAGAGTCATATTGTATCATATCAATATTTAGATATCTAGCATTAATATTGAGATATGAAATTTTGTCCATATCATTCAGCCCTACTCCTCACTCTAATGCTAGACCTTGAAGGTGTGTGTGTGTGTGTGTGTGTGTGTGTGTGTGTGTGTGTGTGTGTGTGTGTGTGTGTGTGTGTGTGTGTGTGTGTGCATGTGCATGTGTGCGTGTAGGTCCGTAGACAAACGTAAATATGCAAGCCACAGAAACAAAGCAGAAGACACTGCTACAAGATGTGAGACAAGGCACCAGTCAGGTATCAGCATCATGCACCATCAGCTTTATGCACATTCTCAACAGAGACATTTCTTACTGAAAAAACATGAAACTTAAAAATGTCAGCACTCTGTTTCTTGGAAAAAGTGTTCTAGTTGAGTCTTTTAGCACTGAGTCTAAGTCATCCAGTTTTTTCACACCTACAAACTACTAATTCAAGGATTTTAGCCAGTTTTCTTTTTTCTAACAAATAAAAACCAGAAACATTAAAGAAATGACTCAGGTGGGTGAACACTTGGCAGGGCATAATCAGCCATTACGGTTCTCTATCAAACTCTCCTGTGAGGTGTCATGGTTCAGCTGGACCAAAGGTCTGTCATAGTGAACTAAAACCACATCCCCTCTGTTGAACCTCTGAGTGGTTTGTTTGCTGTGAGGACACAATCAGTCAGAACAAACGACTGTTGGATTTGTCGCTCTGGTAGTTGCAAGTTGAGATGTAACAGATACAGAGATAATGTTACCAGCTGATTTCAATTACAGCTGGTGTTTCCATTACGACTAGAACAGCACACAACTTGGGTGAAATCTTGTTTCACGAGATTCTATTTGCAAACTGTAAATAGCCGTAACCATGGATACCACAAACATTTTAAGAGCTGAACTATCATTTTGATGGGCGTCACTGTTGTAGCTGATGTCACAGACAAAGGCAGGGGGCGTTTAGATATGAACGCCAGAGTTTGTACAGTTGTGTCCATAAGTTTCAATATCTGGCAGAATTCATGATTTCTTGGCCATTTTTCAGAGAAGATGAATGAAAACACAAAAACTTTTCTTTCACTCATGGTTGGTGATTGGGTGAAACCATTTATTGTCAAACAAATCTTTACTCTTTTTAAATCATAATGGCAATGTATTAAAATGATCCTAATCAAAAGTTTACATACCCCTTTTAATATCAATGACAGCTGGAAGTCTTTTGTGCTAGATGGGGATGAGGATCTTTTATTTCTTGGATGGTAAAATTGACAATTCTTCTTGGCAAAAAGCCTCTAGGACCTGTAAATTCTTGGGCTGTCTTGCATGAACTGCAGGTTTGAGATCTCCCCAGAGTGGATCAATGATATTTAAGTCAGGTGATTGAGATGGCCACTCCAGAACCTTCACTTTATTCTGCTGTAGCCAATTTACAGGTTACCAGTGCTTACCAGTGGTCTTTCTCTGCTGGCCCAGTAAGTGCTAATGGGCAAGAGAGCATAGAGCCAAACCACTACAAAGCAGAGACCAAACACTTAGACAGTGGAAGTACTGAATACAGTCTGAAAGCAAATCGTCTTTTCTTCCATTCTGCTCATTTTGTTGAATGACCTGAAACTGAAGCCCTCACTGTGTCAGTTTAACCTTTTGCTTCACTGATAAAATTATGCGAAGGTATGTTCGTGTGTGTGTGTGTGTGTAATGTTTTCACTTTTGCTCCATTATGTTCAAGTATAATCACTTTGCATTGATGAAAACATTTGCACTCTGCTTGTTGTAACTGCAGAACTGAGCAACATGCTCATGTTTCAGAGCCTAAAAGGGAGGTGTATCCCCCACCCAACTCCCCCCTCTCTCTTCTCTCCTCACCCTCCCCTGTCTCGTCCCTCCCTCTCTCCACCGCCGTCACAGCCTGCGCAGTCCACCCTCGCCTGAGCTCACACTTAACACACAGCAGAGATGGGATAAGATCCGACGCATGAACGTGCTGTGCAGTGCAGTATTTGAGTGTGTGTGTGTGCGTGCTTGAGGAGGGGGATAAAGTTTGTGACTGTGTGTGTGTGTCTGAGTGTGGGGGTAGTCAGCCGAGCCAAGTGCATGCCAGTGTGAAGTGAGCTGTGAGCGAGCTGAAGGAGCTCCCATGATTCCTGCTGGATGTTGTTTTTGCAGCAGTGCAGCTCCAGAGAGAAGAGACTGTAAAGTAAGTTATGCATGCGATCAGCACGTGTGAGAGTGTGTGTGTGTGTGCGTATTATGTTTCTGTGTGTGCCGTGTGGTGCATAGGTCTTAGTGCACTTTGAGCTATGAGCTGGTGCAAGAGAAGTCAATGATTTAACATTTGCTGAAGTCACAGTGGTTTGTTTGTGGTAGATTTTTGAGTAATATTTTTTTTTTCATGTCAAACAGTGTAACTGTAAACATACTGTACCTATGGTGTTTTATTTTAATGTGATTCAAGTTAGATGCAGATTTTTACATTTTTTTTAAATACTTTGTCATCTTGAAGGTTTTTCTTTTATACGAATCCTGAACTCTTTCTTATATCAAAAGCTCCTCTGGTGGTTAAATCCAGGGTGCTTTTGTACAAAAGGTTTTGTTTCCAAATCAAAAGTATGAAGCAGTCATGGGGTCTTTCTCTTTCCTCTTTGAAAACAGTGGGTTTGATGATTTCCAGATGCTTTGTCGAGATGATTGCTCATGAAACTAAATCCCTTCACAATGTATGCATGTACAGGCGAAGCATTGTTCACCAAGCTGCAGGAGGTTTCACAGTCCCCTTTGTTTAAATGTTTTTGGCAGAAGTGAAATTCTTTCAGTATTCACTTTTCGGAATCCATGATTACGTGTTTAGCCTTGGTCAAAAATGAAGACACTGTATCTTCAACTGAATGGAAGGAAAATAAGTCTCAGTATTGAAGAATCAGGGCATTACATTCTATTAGATGATCTTGAGGTTACATGTTGGGCTTCCTCACCTAGATGTGATGGATAAACAACTCTGTGAGATAACATAAGCTGCCTGAAATGAAGTTCAGCAGTGCGAGTTGTAGTGACGCCGTCCCCAGAGGAGGCTCAGTTTGTATAAACAGGATCATACAGCCATGATGCATTGAGCAGGTCACACAGACAGAGGCCTCATGGGAGAGTTTGAGATACCTCCATACTCAGATTTAAATCAGCCTGACTTTAGAAGGATTGTTGTTTACACTGGTGAAATAATCCATGTGGCCCGAGTTAAAGGAGCTGAGTGAGAATCAAAGTTCTTAAAGCAAATGGACTGAGCTGCTCTGACTGCGGGAACATTTCTGTCCATGTATGGATGGATCACGTGTTCTGGTTCTGNGAACGGTGACAGGCGGAAGCACGCTGTCCATTCTATATACAGTCAATGTTCGGTACAGGGAGGGGTTAAACCTGGAGGGGTCGCCGGCCAATCATATGGCTCACAGCAACCATTCACACACACACTCACATCTATGGGCAACTTGGGGTCACCAATCAACCTGATGAGCATGTTTTTGGACTGTGGATGGAAGCTGGGACACACAAAGTAAGTGTAGAACATACAAACTCCATACTTAAAGGCACCAGTATGACCCAGGAATGGAACCATGAACCTTCCTAACCACTACCCCACTGTGCAGGTCTAGTCCTCTTTAACAGTAGAGAGTGTTCAGGTATTGATCTTTGAAGAAAGTCACGGTTCCAGAGCAGGAGAGAGACTCACAGCTGGTTATATAACTGCTCGATCCATCCACCAGCGTTGTATGACCTCAGGACCAATTCTGATAGGCCTGGCAGCAACTCAGCCAGCGTCATTGTCACTGCGAACTTTATTATCAGGGTTTCTCAGGTTCAGTCTGTTTGCTGTGTTCCACACATTTAACCAACTCCTTCTGCTGTTCTGCAGACACATGATATGATAATACACTGACTACAATGCTGCGGTGTCTGTCCCATCACTTGTTTGTGTCTGGGTTTGTCCTTTACGCCATCCCAACTCTATCTCACTCACACACACAAACACACACTGTCAGCAGCGTCACATTTCCTGATGTGACCTTGCAGACAGTCTTTCCGTTATGTCAGAACAGAATACATTGTAGACGCACACACACATACATACACACACACACACACACACACACACACATATCTGTGACTGTAGGCAGGATATTACTGATGACAGAATGACATAAGTGTGTTGTGGTATCACTCACTCACACACGCACACACACTGGCTGTATCTTCTCCCAGGATGACTAAGCAGTCTCTCCGTTGCCATGGCAACCCTTGTCCTGTGTTGGGGATATCCTCTGATGCTGCAGAGAGGATAATGTGCCTTTCTCATTGTTTGCTAATACCCAGCTCCTGTGAGTGTCCTGGACTCTGTTCTGCAGATGGGTGTGTGTTGTGTGATGGTGTGTGCTGCTGTGAAGTGATGCAGTGATGACTCTCTGCCAAATGTGTGTGTGTGGTTGTGTGTGAAGGAAAGGTGAGCCTGCTGCCTCCTGCCTGTTAACAAGCTCCCTGATTGGCCGTTTGCCCAGCTGAAACAAAAAGCCTCACACACACAGAGCTGCAGGCTTTCTTTCACATCATGAATAAAACAGAAACTATTGAAATCAACTCACCAGGAAAGGTTTGGGTAGATACATGGAAATATTGACCTTCTTTAACAGGAAGTCAGAAGGTTGTAGTGGGCTAGTTTTAGTGCTCCAAGTAATGTAGAGGCTAAACATGAGCAACAACTGGGCGTGTGACAAATGTCTCTACAGGGACAACTAGATTTATGGCACTTAACAATCATATCGCATCAGCACCTAAGACAGGGCTGTACGCTCAGCTTTTTCACTAGGAGCACTGATGCTCCTAAATGAAAAAAATTAGGAGCACAGAAATTTCTTGACACATTTTTATTATTAACAATCAACCAACTGATATTGGCCTCTTGCAACTATCAATTAAACACAAAGAATATCTCTTTCCCACAGCTTTTTGTTATCTGGTCGCCTGGCACGCTTGGCTGAGTTTAACCAGCGATCCACAGCAAGACTTGGATCATAGTTCTCCAGACTTGGCCCCTCCAAGGTGATCCTCATGAGGTCTTCAGTGGTGGAGACTGCAAGGCTGCTTCTTTTGGAGCTTTTTATGCGTTTCTGCGCAGAGAAGCCCCTTTCACACTGGGCCGCTGAAATGGGCAGCACCAGCATCAGCTGCACCAACTCCAGTATGTTCTAAAGGAATTGAGATAGGCCTTACTTATCTCATTTGTAATCATCAATAATAGCAGGGCACTGCAGCATACTAACACTGTTTGCTGACCTTATCGTCCTCCCTGTATGGCTCCTTGGTCAGCTTGGTCTCCCTCAGGCCACTGTAGGATTTTTCCTTAAAGTTCTGACTGACCACGATCTTCAGCTCCTGCTACTCATCCTGTACAGCTGCCAGGTCACATCCTGATCTGTAAGATTTAATAGGGGGAGTTAGCAAATACCCAGACAGCATTTGCATCATGTGGCACAGCAGTGCAAAATTTATTCTTACCTCTCAAGAGGCTCTCTGAAATGCCTCATCAGGTCTGCCACATCACTTTCACCAAAGTGGAGAAGGCTGTCCTAGTCATCCATGCATCGTGGTTAAAGACTCCAAAGGCCTGTACTGGGGTCTTGATATCAGGCTCATCGTTCAGGAGCCAACCAAACCTGTCTGTTAACTCAGTAACGCCGATGTTAATGGCTGCGTCCATGTGCTTGTTCAGCTGGGGTTGGGTGAGGTCTGTGAGGCCTGTCAGATCCCCCTTCAGTGGTATTCCATTTGAGAGAGACACAAAATTGTTGAAAAGACAGCATTCCTCCAAATCCTTGAACAGAATTAATTTAGGCCCACACTCATTTGCAGAGACTGATTCTCACAGCACAAAAAAAACTATCCACCTTCTCCCTCTTCCCCTCTTTGTTAAACAAGTAGTTTGTGTGTCACTAATACACAATTTAGTGTGTGCACATGCGCATATCAGAAACATGCATATGTTTGCTACCTCATAATTAAATTTCTCATGCACAAACCTGTGTGGCATGCAGTGGATGGGGATAATATACTCCCCAGCCTCTCTTTGCTGGAGAGCAATCATTCCTCCACGGTGGCCCATGTTCACTGAGGCACCATCTGCCCCAAAGCTGATCAGCTTCTCCATCCATGACCCTCCATTATCTTCTGGGCAGACTGCTTTGAATGCAGCCTTAGCTGCATCCAGAACACCTTGAAGGACAACACAAAAAATTAAGACTTTTGTAGCCTTAAACAAATAAGATACTGACTCAATTTTTTCATTCATGAATCTACATAAAAATAAAGCTTACTGTGACCACCTACCATCAGCATGGTTGTGTTCCATGGTCCTACAATAAGGGTGACTGGCTTTCCACCCTCCACCAGGCGCATGTATACAATTTCACAATCAGTATTTGATATGTCAGTGTCCCCGTCAGTTAGCACAGCAAGGTGCTTTGCTGTTCTCAGCTTGGCAGCTAAGCTCTCTTTAAAGAGATCAGCAACTTGTCCTATCATTTCTGCACACCTGTATGAACGACAACACTGTTTTAAATAGCTGTTAATTTACTTATTTCTCCATAAAAAGTGTAACAGAACTTTTTTTCCTGGGACTCAAGGGCCCAGAAATATTAACACATGTAGTCTGGCATACTACAGGCCGTACACAGGTACCGGGCTAAATATACAATCACATAACGTGACTGACATCACATCACATGCAATTGCATTGCTAAACATATAAGTACACATACACATGTCAAACTGACATAACATCGCTTTGGATTGAACAAATTCGCTACATTTATAAACGCAAGGTATCATTATTATTATTGGAAATTATTACTGAACATGGTTGTCGTAGGTTGGGTTTATATCACACCTTTCTTCTTGTGCAGTGTAATAAGTGGTCCAAACTTGGCAAATGGCTCTTCCTCCTTGGTGATGAAGTAGGCGATGTTCATCTTAATCTTGAGCTGCCTTCTCTTCTCGACCTCTGAAATCATCACCTGCTCATCCAGGGCTGCAGTCACGGTCAAGGCTGATTTGTTTTGCCGCATCATGTAACTGTCTCTGCAGGTGATGTGCCGCTTGGAGTGGCTGTGTTTTGTGAGGCTGTCTTTTTTTGAAAATGGAGTTTCCAGTCACAAACGCCGAATTACCTGCCTGCTTCTGCCCTTTACAATATTTACAGAACATGAGGTTGTTCTCAAACTCTAGCCAGGGGAAGATTTTGATCCAATCCGGTTTAAATTTGTAAATTTTGCTAGCACTGTCGGTAACACTAGTGTTAGTGATCGCTGCTGTCTCCTCTGGATCGACAGTGTCAGATACCCCGACATCTTTGTTTACATGTCTCTCCCCAGGGACTTTTTCCTCCTTGGCTCCACGTTAAAAATAAAATTCTAATTTCTTCATGTTTTTCCGGACAACTTTCAGCTTTCTTGAGGACAACTTTCGATGTTTACTTAAATGTTTACTTTATTGATAATCCGGGTCAAAAGGTTAAGACATCATCGCGCGTCATCACGAAAGTTTTATTTTACAGGTTGTGGAACAACATAAAGAGTTGTATACTTGTTGATTTGTGTACAGACAGATTTGCGAAAAATTGACTCTTGTTTGATCCACTTTGTATGGATTTATTTTGGGAGCAAAAGTTCATACTCGCACATGTGCTCCCTTTTTATTTTTTTACTCGCACAAGCTATTTTAAGGCGCATATGCGAGTGAAATGCTCGCACTGTACAGCCCTGACCTAAGATAGCGGTCAGTTCAACCCTTTATAGCCAAACGTATCATATTTGATACATGATTGGCTCTTTTTAAAATGTATACTCTCATAAAATCATCCATGCGCATAGTTTCAGGAAAATCATTGCTTGGTTTTCAAGAGGTTGCAGTAAGAAGAATAACATCAATATAGTTACTTTTTTTCTCAATAAGAAAAAAATAGTTTCTGCATGTAATGAATGCATAGTTACTAAAAAAACTAAAAAAAAAAAAAAAGATGAAATTGTATGCAAAACTGCCCTGTGTCAAATGTGATACAAGAAATATATTATGAATTAAATGATAAAGCAATTTTGGGGGGGGATTTTGTTAAACGGGTTAATAAAGACCTCAGTTCCAAAAAAATTGAATTTTCTGACTATTTTTTAATAGCTCGGGCTTTACAAGGTAAAAGAATTGTAGTTGCACGGCAAGGTGTCTGGTTAAAAGGGCATGTAACCACTCGACCCATGACTTGGGCTTGGTATCCATCAAAAATGGTCAATACCATCACTTTGATACCTATTCCTTAACAATATGTTTAACCATCATAATTTTATAAAATCAGTTCTAAAAAGAAAAAAATTACTTAACATATCACAGTAAAATCTTGTTTTACAGCTTTAGTATTATTCTGCTCCAGGCAGTTTCCTGACATAAAGAAATGAAGAACTAATAATTACCAGTGCAAAAGAAGTAGCAAACAAGTAACAGATCAGTATATCCTGAATACACTGTAACTGTTTATAACTATGAATGAACTTTTTCTGCCAATCTTTTTTTTCAATGTCAAATTAAAACCCCTCAGCCAGCCCCAATCCCTTTATTAATCTTATTTTTGCTCAGCTCAGTTGTAACTTGTGTAACTTAGTTGTTACATAATGACCAAAAACAGAGAAGGGATTTCATTTCTTATGCCGTTGAAGTAAAAGCCCTCTGGTTCCACACTGAGAAGTCCCAGCAGGGCACCGTTATTAGCACAGTGCACTGAGCGTGCTCTGAAGCCACGTCTCCCATCACGCCCTCTCACTATAACTGAGCCGGGGTCACAGTGAGCTCAGGCAGAGTTAAATCTCACTGTCACTGTGTCACTTCACATCCAGAGCAGCACCAGATGAAGCGAGCGGGGCCGCCCCTGAAAAGAAGATGAAGTCATCAGGCCAAGAAGACCTCGACTCAACCTCCAGTTTATCGGTCCATCAACACATTCTGTATCATCAGCAGAGTGATGCAGGAGAAGCAGTATTAACTGAGTCTAGGAGGATTTTTTTAAATTCTACCCCATGTACTATTTTCAACAGATAATGATAATCAGTATAAGAAGTCTCCGTCTTTTCCGGAGTTTTGTTCATGGACACTTATTCTTGGTAATTAATGATCTCCTGTGGTTTGTTCTACACAAAGTTTGGAGGAGATGCAGAGGCAGTGGTTGAGGACCCTGGTTTACAAAGTCAAACTTAATAGCCAAATTGGAAAATATATTCTCATTAATTTTTTCATGATTATTTTTTTCCTGCAGCCGTCAGTAGCGTGGTGCGATAAACCAAACTACAGTTAAGTTTAAACATTTAATTTACAAACAGGAAACAGGAACAGAGGAACTTGCACTGTGTCCAATGCAGTCAATCAAACATTTTCCATATGTGAGACTGTGAATTGTTCAACCTATAAACTAATTTATTTCAATTTATTTGTGTAATTTTTTTTTTAGCCTTGCCAAGAATAGTGACTTGTGCGCAATTACCCGGGGATAGACCTGAATTTCATAGTTATTTATAAAGGCAAAGCTCTCTGTTTACCGGTTGATCTTCGTTCCTACCCTCACCTATGGTCATGAGCTCTGGGTAGTGATCGAAAGAACAAGATCACGGGTACAAGCGGCCGAAATGAGCTTCCTCCGCAGGGTGGCTGGGCTCTCCCTTAGAGTTAGGGTGAGAAGCTTGGCCATCCGGGAGGAGCTTGGAGTAGAGTCGCTTCTCCTCTGCGTTGAGAGGAACCAGATGAGGTAGCTTGAGCATCTGATAAGGATGCCTCCCTGGTGAGGTGTTCAGGGCACGTCCCACCTGGCCTAGGAACGTCTCGGGATCCCCTGGAAAGAGCTAGATGAAGTAGCTGGGGTGAGGGAAGTCTGTGCTTCCCTGCTCAGGCTGCTGCCCCCGCGACCCGACCCCGGATAAGCGGAAGAAGAACTTCAAGATGTGGTGAGATCACTGACTGTGCATCCTCACTATCATTGCTTAGTTCAGCGTCAGGTGCAAAACTCCATCAGTGCTCGATCCATCACAGCTTTTTGAAGGGAGGTAGCAAACATCAGAAGATTTCTCACTAATTTCAGAGTCAGAAACATGCTCAAAAGCTGGTGTAACATCCTATGCAGCCAAAAAAAGAAAGATTTGTTCATATAAATTCAATAATCCATCCCTTTGCATGTCACAATACAATATTGTAACAGTTTCAAGCAAATGTTGAAATTATGAATAAGACGAATAACATACTAGTGATGAATTAGTCTTTGAAAAGCAGGGTTTATGCCATGATCTTTGACACACTGAAAGCACATTAAAAAAAACGTAAGTAAATTGTTAGTTATGTTTTAGTTTAACAAACAACTTCACTAAACATAAACAAAAAATGTGTTTGAGCATACGCTCCAACTTGTCATTAACAGTGTCCTCAAAGAGCCAAGCATCAGCAAAGCTGTAGGTGCAGCAACACTTGGTAGAGCACTTCAGGAAAAGTGAGCTGGCCTGTACAAAACTGAAGGCGATACAAGAGCAAATGAACACAGCACGGCACAAGCTGATCCAGGACGTAAGTCTGAGATGGAATAGTACTTACTACATGACTGAGAGACTCTTGGAACAGCGTTGGCCAGTCATTAAGACATGATGATCGAGAGGTAACTCCAAGGGCCAAACACCACATTGATCTGAGGCCAGATCAGTGGGTGCTGCTTGGAGAGCTAGTACAAGGGTTGCAGCCTTTTGAATGTGCCACTGTCTATCTCAGTGGACAGGAGTATGTGACTGCTTCATGTCTCCTTCAGCTTATCAAAGGACTGCAACGGTCTATAGAGCAAACACAGTTTGAGGCAAGTCCAGGAAAGGCTTTTCTGGATAGAAAAGGGATTGCAGAGAGATACAGGAGTCTGACCTCCATCACAGAAGACCACCCACTTGTTCTTGCAGCTGCCATTGACCCACGATTCCTAAAGCTCAAGTTTTTGACAGCTGAAGACGGCACCAGGGTGCAAGGGGCAGTTGAAGTCCTTGCCATTAAAAAGGCAAAGGAGAGTGGGATACAAAGATCCAACGTGGAGCAACTGGAGAAAAAAGTCAGTGGGAGAGTTCAAGGTAAAAAATCAGCTCTAGATTACCTCCTTCAATCGGACACAGACAGTCTGAGTTTTGGAGGAAGAACAACTCCAAGAAGACCACAAGATCCAAATGGTGAGAAGTGAAGTTCAGATATACTTCTCAGAGCCAGATATATCCAAGGAGGAAGACCTGCTATTGAAATAGTCGTTAGTTACAGCCTTAGATACAACACAGACGGATGCAGTGTATTTCCCCATAATAATCACCTGTAAAAGCATGACATCAGATTCAAGGACTACTTATATGACGTTTATGGGACGGGTTATTCCAGAGCTTTTGTAAGTTTTCAAGGACATTTTAAATAAACTTTGATTTAACACCCAGCCAACTTGTGCAACCAAATAATTGAAGAAATGTTCAATTTCTTCAGTGCTTTATTACAAGAGGTGTCACCCCATAATGCAGGGGAGTCAGGTGAACACCTGACACAGTTTAGCTTGCTCCCTGACTACAGCTTTGTTCCTGTCCTCACAGGACACTGCTTCCATAAAGTCCTGAGCTGCATCAGAAAGTTAACAACATTCAACAGTGTGGACTCCTGACTACAGTCATTTGACCAAACAGAACTGGATTATGATTGGATGTAAGAGAAAGACATAATAAAAAACAGTGACCTTATTGTCGACTGTCATCCGTCAGGACTAACCCCTGTACGTGTCAATGACAGGACCAAATTTGAGATTTCTTGAAGCAAAGACAATTCTCATTCATTCCACATTTGAGGACGCTGACCATGTTAATTTCAGAAATATTAGTCAGTTATTCAGCAGGGAGGAGGAAAGACCGGAGCTTTGAGCCTATAAAAAATTATTAAAGGGCCAGTAACATTTCAATGTTTTGAGCCAAGTCACTACTTGCCTTTTCTGGTGCTGGCTCACTTTCGTTGACCTTCACTTTGCCCTTCACAAGGTGCTGGAAATTGCACAGAGGAAAAGCACAGTGTCTCAAAATTCTATCACTTAGTTGACATTAAGACAAAAACAGGAGGATTCATTCACATAGAAAATAGTTTGCAGGCTGACAAGTTTCTACACATCTCAAAGTTTATCCTGTTCACTCACATTTATACCTGTTAGAGCAGCCGCCAGGAGCAGTTTAACCTCCAGTCTGAAAAAATGAGACAACAGGGAAGTGCTAAAAAGCTGCTTCTCCTCGAGTGACCACCTGAGGCTGGCTCCAGAAGGACCGGAAGTCACGTACACACAGCTGAAATTAGCGTAGTTAAAGCCTGGTACAAAAAACGTCTCCTGACTGGATCGGTAATTTCACTAACAGCCCACACGATGAGGGGGTGCATTTTTTTCTAATTCAGCCGTTTGGAAGACTCTAAGATCAACAGCTTGCCCAATCAAAGCACAGCTCAGATCATGTGACTGATGGGTGCCCAGTAGCTGTGAGTTTGGGCACTCGTCACTCGCCCAATTCCAATATGGCCACGCCTGCAGTTTTGCTTCAATGGGTGACGTCACAGAGACTACGTCCATGTTTTATACAGTCTATGGGTTAAGAATCTTGCCCAAACAGATTGTGACTATCAGAGTGGAAACTGAACTTCCAATCTCCCAATTACAACATGTCTGACTAAAAACAGAACCACAGCTGCCCTTTATGATCAGGCAATGAAGTTAAGCTTATCTTATGCATTTTATTAATTTTGCCCTCGATTTGCTCCCCTGAAGAAGTTTGAACACACCTGGTGATTGTTGACCATCTACTACACTAAAACCTGTGAACATGTTTAAATATCTTTAAATTATATATCACGCTCAAGGTCACACTGTTGTCCTGCATATCAGCATGGCTGTGCTATGGTTACACACACACACACACACAGACACACACACACAAAACACTAACACACTGGGTATCTACTTAGTCTTACAAAGTATCAGCAGTTTCTTGTTGATTGGAGTGAGAGATGAAGACAGTAACAATAACAATAGTTATAATAATAATAATAATAATAATAATAATAATAATGATGTCTGATGTCACTGTTTGAATTTATCCCAAAAAAATGTTACTAATGTATTTTTTCTCTGATGCTATGAAAGTCTCTGTGTGTTTGTTGGACCCAGACAAAGACAAAGATAACATCACCATGTGTGGTTCTGCAGACAAGCCAGAGGGCTGCCCCTCTCAACAAAACAAACACCCCTCTGATCTGCAGAGCCTTATGAAGTAATGTGGTCTCTGCAGGGGGGTTGCATAACATCAGGCAGAGGAGGAGGTGTTTTTTGGAGAGCTCTGGTTTCTGATTTAAATATGAACACAAGCACAAAAGTTTGTTAAATTCTTTCTGTAAACTAAACCTTCACTGACTGGAACAAAAATCTGTAACTGAATCAGTAAATCTAAGAACATACAACTGACAGACTTAGAAATGACCTCGTACAAAATATTTTATTAACAACACTCTCCTCCATCTCAAACCACAGGGTCATATTCAGGATTATATCAAGGATTGTACTCTGGATTATGTCAAGTTTCTCTAAATCTCAGACAGTCAGATTGTGACAGATGATCCAGAGTTTTGAGTTTTTTAATGGTTTTACTTTTGCGTCTCTTGTCTTGTCGACAGAAGACACTGAGTGAAAATAAAGCAGAGGAGAGTTCAGGCGCATGCAGCAGAACATCTGTAAATACAAAGAAAAGTTTAGAGAACAAGCCCCGCCCTCACTCCCTGGTTATTAGTCCTCTTGTTGTAACTGCAGAGCAGACTCTCTTTAATCATGTGTCCACTGGAATCACTCTTCTTCCCCTCGTATTTTTCCTCTTTCTCTCCTCTGATCAGAACCTGCTCAACAAGCGTGTCTTAATGCACGGCAGGCTCCCACTGCTCAACAATAGTCATTAAACTTGTGGATTAGCCCTGTTAGCCGAGGCCCCGCGGGCTCACAGAGGAGCTGATGGTAACAGGAACCGACGAGACGTTGGGTCAATGAAAGGCGGCTCACGGGTTTAAGTCACAGGTCGGTTCAGTGGTGAAGGCTTCATGTCAGCTTTGAGTGGCTGTAACATGGGTCAGTCTCTCTCTCTCTCTCTCTCTCTCTCTGTTTGTTTGTAGCAGGGCTTCATCATCAGGCCCTTCACAGGTTCAAACAGCTCAAACTCAACTGATGTAAAATGTTCATTTATCATCAACCAGGACTCAGACTTAACAACTGACACCTGGGACTCAATTGGATGATTTCACTACAAAGAGATCGTGACCTCTCAGCAGGTTTGGAACATCATCTGTATGAAACATGGAAGAAGTTTCTGTGACGTCACTCACTGGTGACTGGACACATTTTAATACTTAACTGGTGTCTAAACTTAACAGTGATGGTCTCTGTAAGAGCATTACATTTATTGCTCTTGGAACGTTATAGACACTAACATAAAGATTGCTGCACCTGTTTGGCTGTTTAAAGGCAGAGATTTTGTGATTCCAATGTGTAACCATCCAAGACGGATATTAACCTTTGAGTCTTTTCTGAAATATGACAATGAAGAGCAGCAAATTTAGATCTAGGATTCAAGACACTTTTCAGTAAACAGATGAGATAAAGGAAACTTTCGAGATGTGTGTGGGGAAATTTTAGAGTCAATCAAACAATGAGCTTGTTCCTCAAAGCAGATTTCTAGCTGCTGACTGGCTGATTACTGTCTATTAACTCTATATTCTATATTGTAATAAATTGTCAATTTCTCCTGCTGAAATTTTTTTTTCTTGATCCCTCAGTTACTGTTACAGCTCACCTTGTGTGGTGCTGCTTGCACATTTCAAATTTGTTGGGTGGAGGTTTTCCAGGAGGTTCCCAGGACATATGACATTCTGCACCTGCTTTGCTTTCACTAGTTCACTGGCCGATTATTTGCAGTTGTGCATGTAGCTAGTGCTACAGCAGAACGGGCCTTTCCATAACAGCATGTTAAGACTAACGGTCCCGTTTGTGTAACCACTCTGCCCTAAAGGAAAAACGGATAGAAAAGGGGGAAAAAGAAGAATTAAAGGCTCATTTTCTGGGAAACTTTGATGTGTTTCTATGACAAACAAGTGTTCAAGGTTTGTCCCTTTTCCACAGGAAAACCTGGATTTTGTCAACAAATTATTTTTTAACTGCGTAACTACTTTTCATGGTGAAGTTTTACTGAAGCAAAAGTCTGTGAAGATGGCTTGTGACAGTCAGGAGATGATGTAAAGACAGTTTGGCTTCTGTTGACACAAAATGTTGAGGAATAGTTGTTCAGGTATAGAACAAGAGAAGACATTATTAAGCTTGTGCCTTAGTTTGATGCATGTGTTGAATAATTAAACCATTTTTGTTATGAATAATAAGAATTTTAAACCCAAGGTTGTCGTGGTAAGGACTTTTTGCTTCTTCAGACAGTTCAGGACTGAGCCCCTGAACAGAAATGGTTCCTCTCAGTGCAGAGAAAGTAGTTTTTTTCTTTTTTAGAGGAGCTGAATGGCCACTCATGACTTTTCATGGGGCACAGAGTCTGAGAAGTGATGCTCGTAGACAGTCAGAAACATCCCTGAGGGTAAATGCTGCCTGGTTTCCTGTCTGAAAGTATTTCTCTGAGGCCAACTCACCTGAAAGGAAATCATCTCTTACATTCAAAGAGGTAATCTACAGCTCTGTGGCTCCACAGTCACTTTGTTTGGAGTGTTAGACGTTATGTCTGATCCTGGCCTGTCACAGAGGCATCAGTATCAGTGTTTGTTTTTCTCTGTGTTGACAGAAAACAGTGCCTGGTGTGATAAATGCAGCAGGCCTTCAAACACGTGCAGCTTCCATGAATCCTGTCTGATCTGCACCAGCTCACTCAATTGTTGACTTATTGCAGATGAGTCAACAATTCCTGATTCTAAACACACCACTGGGGTTGCAAAGGGGCAGAAAATTCCCAGTAAATTTTCAGAAACTTTCCATGGGAAGTTATGCTTGGGAAACATTCTGAATTATTATATCAGAACTTATTTGACTTTATGTCATCCTCAGGTGGTGTCTTTACTTATCTTGTGCTGTTGGCATCCTGCACAGTGCATGGAGGGGGTGTGGCCTCATTGGCTCTGCAGTCAGCAAAATGATGCCAAGTACAGAGTCAGCCCTACCCAACGTGGCGCCCTAGGTGAGCTTTAATATGGCGCCCCCCTCCACAGCTGATTAATATACACTGTGTTACGACCTGGTAATAGCTAGGAGTATGCAGGCCGAACAAATAAATTTATAAACCCAGGACAAGATGTATAATGAAAAATAAGGCAGGAGAAAAATGGTAAATTAAATGTATTTAATAAGTAACTCAAGTTCAATAGTTGTAAATAGAAAAACTCCTCATCAAAACTAGAGGGAAAAAACACGGTCTTAAATAAAAATGTCCAAACAAACCCAAAAGAAAAACAGGACTAAATGAAAATCACTCACCACTGAGGTTCTACTTTAAAACAAACACAAAACACAGCTCTAAGCCAACACACAGCCACACAAGGCGCAGTCAGAAAAACACTGTTAAGTTGCAAGGTTGAGAAGGAGGGAATGGTCTTTCCAGCTGCATCTTCCACACACAAGTGACCTCCAAAAAGCAGCACAGCCAGCACTTCTACCTGGTAGCTCCTCACTCACAGCTGCTGCAGATCCTGCAATCAGGCCACTCACTCACACCCACACTCACACACAGGCACACCACACAGGTAGAAACACACCCACATGAGAAACACACGCCCACATGAGCATGCACACAGATACATGAGAATACACACTCATGTAACANTAAGGGCAGAACATGAGAGAGGATGAGTGACTGAGAGCAAGCAGTATCTCGCAAAATCTTGACTGGTCGCTGGTCCTCAGCTCTTCCTGTAAGAGACACATAGCCATCAGAGGTAAATGGTTTAAAACTGTCAGGCACTTCAACAGCCAGGGACTCAGTGGATGCCTGGGGAGAAACATCGATTAGCCCCACCCCTTTCGGTGTTTGGGATGTAGACCTGTTTTGCTTCTGCTTCCAAGCTTCACAATCAGCGATAAGGTGGCCAACCTTACCACAGTAGAAACATGGTCTGGGCTGTCGGTCCCGTTGAGAAGGGCGTGACAAATTGTTACCACGTACCTGGTGGTCTGGTTTAGAAGTATTTTCACTGGGGTTACGTTTCACAAACACTGTTTTGTGAGTTAATGTGAACTCCTCAGCAAGTGTTGCGGCCTCCTGTAGGGTGGAAACCTTCTGCTCATTCAAATAGACTGCTGTGCGCTCAGGGATGCAATTCTTAAATTCTTCAAGTAACATCAGCTCACGAACTGACGCTAAATCACTAGCCTTACAAGCTACACACCATCGATCAAAGAGAATTCCCTTCTCCCTGGCAAAATCAACATATGACTGGCTAGGCGACTTCTTCAGGCTGCGAAAACGCTGTCTATACGCCTCAGGCACCAGTTCATAAGCACGAAGAATGGCACTTTTCACTTTTTCATAATCAAGACCGTCTTCTACTGACAAAGCAGAACAAGCCTCCTGAGCTTTTCCTACCAATTTACACTGCAGCAATATGGCCCAAACACTCACAGGCCATCTGAAAGCAGCTGCGATTCTCTCAAACGCCCCAAAGTATGCCTCAACCTCAGCCTCGCGGAAAACAGGGACTAAGGAGATGTGCTTACTCGCGTCAAATTCTGCTGTAGCTGGTGGTAAACCTAGTGTGCTAGATGGTATGCTGGCAGTAGCTCCCTGAAGCTCCCTCTGACGCAACTTAAGGGTCTCTGACTCAATCTCAAGCTTTCTGAGTTCTAGCTCTCTCCTCAGCTGAAACTCTCTCTCCTCCCGTCTCTCCTCCCTCTCCATCTTAAGACGAGCTATCCTCCACTTCAAGCGTGTATCTAATCTNAAAGCAGAACAAGCCTCCTGAGCTTTTCCTACCAATTTACACTGCAGCAATATGGCCCAAACACTCACAGGCCATCTGAAAGCAGCTGCGATTCTCTCAAACGCCCCAAAGTATGCCTCAACCTCAGCCTCGCGGAAAACAGGGACTAAGGAGATGTGCTTACTCGCGTCAAATTCTGCTGTAGCTGGTGGTAAACCTAGTGTGCTAGATGGTATGCTGGCAGTAGCTCCCTGAAGCTCCCTCTGACGCAACTTAAGGGTCTCTGACTCAATCTCAAGCTTTCTGAGTTCTAGCTCTCTCCTCAGCTGAAACTCTCTCTCCTCCCGTCTCTCCTCCCTCTCCATCTTAAGACGAGCTATCCTCCACTTCAAGCGTGTATCTAATCTGGAACCTTCAGAGGACTCAGGAGAAACTGGATCATATCGAGGGAGTGTGAGTTGAGGTTTACCCTCTGGCTTACTCACCTGTGGAGTTAGATCAGCACGGACCGGCCCNAAAATTCCCAGTAAATTTTCAGAAACTTTCCATGGGAAGTTATGCTTGGGAAACATTCTGAATTATTATATCAGAACTTATTTGACTTTATGTCATCCTCAGGTGGTGTCTTTACTTATCTTGTGCTGTTGGCATCCTGCACAGTGCATGGAGGGGGTGTGGCCTCATTGGCTCTGCAGTCAGCAAAATGATGCCAAGTACAGAGTCAGCCCTACCCAACGTGGCGCCCTAGGTGAGCTTTAATATGGCGCCCCCCTCCACAGCTGATTAATATACACTGTGTTACGACCTGGTAATAGCTAGGAGTATGCAGGCCGAACAAATAAATTTATAAACCCAGGACAAGATGTATAATGAAAAATAAGGCAGGAGAAAAATGGTAAATTAAATGTATTTAATAAGTAACTCAAGTTCAATAGTTGTAAACAGAAAAACTCCTCATCAAAACTAGAGGGAAAAAACACGGTCTTAAATAAAAATGTCCAAACAAACCCAAAAGAAAAACAGGACTAAATGAAAATCACTCACCACTGAGGTTCTACTTTAAAACAAACACAAAACACAGCTCTAAGCCAACACACAGCCACACAAGGCGCAGTCAGAAAAACACTGTTAAGTTGCAAGGTTGAGAAGGAGGGAATGGTCTTTCCAGCTGCATCTTCCACACACAAGTGACCTCCAAAAAGCAGCACAGCCAGCACTTCTACCTGGTAGCTCCTCACTCACAGCTGCTGCAGATCCTGCAATCAGGCCACTCACTCACACCCACACTCACACACAGGCACACCACACAGGTAGAAACACACCCACATGAGAAACACACGCCCACATGAGCATGCACACAGATACATGAGAATACACACTCATGTAACAACTGTCTCTAACATTGTCTTTCACCCAAATTGGGTAACCTTAAGTTTCATGTCCCCTTATTTGCATGTAAGTGCTGCAAGACTTGGCATAATTGTGCCAAGTGTTCCTTCATGATTTGAATTTCTCATATACCCCAGTATGGGTGCATGCGTACAAAACTTTGGAAACAGAGCAGCAGAACGTTGCGCCGCGGGGAACTGTATAAGAGGGGGGCTGTTTTACGGTTTTACGGTTGAGAGAATAACATGGATGGAGAAAATGCCACAGCAGTGTTGGGCATGAACGTGTTCAACGTGCACGTCTAACTCCTGTCTTAATAGCAGTATAATGATGTCTGGACAGTGGACACTGATGTTCTTTTGCGATATCCACTCCTTATGTCAGTAAAATATGTCATTCTAAGCCAATTTACTGCAGTTATCATTTTCTAAATGATTAGAAAATGACTTTAATACCCAGTAGGGTTGTCAAAAATATCAATACCCTGAAAAGTATCGATACTGAAACGCAGTCTCCGAACACAATACTAACTTTCCATGGTATTTAACCTGACAGACAACCAAGATGTTGTAATTGTGAAATTTTTGTTCTTTGAAGTTTTTTTTTTGCTGGTGCTAAATTTAGATTTTCTAAATCTTTGCAAGTTAAAATAGTAATACCTCGACCGAACAGTGAGATTGTGTAATTACTTGTATTTATAAATACTTACTTGTATTATTGCAATTAGTGAAAACGTGATTGCCTTGTTTTTAATCTTCTGATTGTATTATTATTTTATTGAATTGATTATTTATTTGGGGTTCCGTTTTTCATGTAAATGAAATGTATTTTATGCCTTTTTAATTATTTGTCATTTTTTATTCCTTGTGTCAAAAATGGTATCCAATATTTTCCTGAGTAGCGGTATCGAGTTTGAAATTTCAGTATCGTGACAACCCTAGTGCCCATCAATGCATTAAAAAAACACAGTCAAATACCATGACATATAATTTTGGAAATACTGTGATTTCAATTTTATGGTCATACCGCCCAGCTCTAATTTTATACATCTTGAATGAGTACATCTGAAGAAAGCCTGTTCAGAAGTATTTTCAGTGCAGCACTGTTTGGTCAGATTTTAGTTTTAAATCTTAACTTTTATTGTTTGTTGTGATGTAGTTTGATTTTTATCAATATTTTTTTTGTACCATTTTTTTCTTAAAGCTGTCACCTCTTACCTCTGGAGCCTGTATGAAGTTTGTCTTATTGTGTGTATGTGGTCTCCCTCCAGCTTCCTCCCACAGTCCAGAGTCATGATCATCAGGTTGGGTTTGTCTGTCACAGAACTTTTATCACTGCTGCTGCTGAATATTTGATGCTGGCTGTGACTCAGGTGGAACATTTGTCTGCTCCCAGACTGTGAGGCTGACACACAGTCTGCAGCCCGCACAAACCACAGGAACATTTTTAATATTTGATTAGACCAGGCTGCCTCCTCAACCTTCACCTCAGAACATCACTGTCAGATAAACACTTGCTAGGTTTTCAGGTGACTTTCTCAGCTCCGGCCTGTTTGATTGTTCACAGTCAGATCTGACTTAATGAAGAGGACATGGAGACACTTCTAAGTTCTCCTGTTGATGGCTCAGCTTTTTAAACTGCACACTGGTAGAGAGTCAGGGAGCGAATCATGTGACAGGATCCCAGCAGGTTAGACACAGGCTGTGTGCCAATTCAGGAGCTGCATCTTCTGAAGGCTGGATTTGAAGACCAGTGGCCGATGTGGTCGCCGAATCCTGCCTTCTTTTTTTCGGGTTTTGCGAAGGACAGGTCTGGTTGATCCCTCACAGCCCCACATATCTCAGGGTTCATTGCACGTCAGCATGAAAGTTGATGGACTCCCGGAGGAGTTCTGTTGTAAATGTTTGTTTCTAAGCTGTTGTAAAGCTTTCAGCACCAAACTCAGTGAAGAAAGTGAGAGAAAGTTTTAACTGAAGCTTTTACAGCAATTGTACAAGTAGCATCCGTTACCTATCAGGTTTAGTGTACAAATATCGCTTAAATCACAACTATTTTTTACCTGTATAACCATGGCTCTCTCCTCTTCATCTTTTTTTTTACTTGTCTCTTCTCTCTCGTTTATGAGAGATTTTTAAATCAGTAAAAATTTAGTAACCAAATTATTGAGAATGTTTTTCTTTTTTACATATTGAATTAGAAATGAACCATTAACAACAGATAATTACAGGGAATTTATTACAAGCTAGATTTGAAATGCAGGTAACCTACAATATATTTTCATGTATCTCTCAAGTCAGCCAATTGTAGATGTATTTTTTTATGTATTATTATTTTTTGTGTCGCAAGAATCATTCACACCCTTTTTATAAGTAATGTAACAATAACAGTTGAAAAAAGTAAAGAAACCCAGCTAAAATCCTGCTGTCATGCAGAACTACCTTTATTATTTATTTCACTACAGAGCAACGTTAACGCCTATTTCTCTCTCCCTCTTTTTTTTTTTTTTTTTTTTTAAACAAGTACATCTCACATCAACGCTGGTAGTGAAATATTTCCAGTTCTTAAAAAAAAATATTAAAAAACAAACAAATGTTTTCAAACTTTCTGGCTCAATATCAACTCCTGCACTATATTCAACTGCTGCCAAGCAACGAGGGCGGGGCTGTGTGACACAAACAGGAAATGCTCCGTAGACCAGACCGTCTCAATTCAGTTCAGCCTTCGCGGTCCTCGAAGGCCATGCAGGCCGCGTAGGCTGCAGCCCCTGAATTGAGACACAGCCACAGATAGCTTATCATGTGGTGACCTCTGAACTCTGGGAGCTCCTCTCACTCTTTCTAATCTTTGTAGTAGACTGTGAAAAGGTGAACGTTGAACTATGCCATGACCCTGTGTTCTAAATTCTGCTCTTGTAAAGTTTTTTTTTTTTTTTTTTTTTTTTTTTTTAAAGTTTATGAAATCCCAGTCTTGTTGATTTATCCAAAGATGACTTTACTCGGATGAGAGGGAAGGGTGAGGAGTTAGTAAACCGCAGGTTTGGAGGAGTAACCACAGAATTACTCCTGTGACTCATTATTCAATCTTTGTTTTTAACTCTGAGAAACATGGAAAAAAACACCAGATCTGGACTGAGGCTGGAGTTTGACCCATTTTCAGTCCTGGAGTTTCAGACCTTTGACCAGCCCACTTTAGATCATGACTTAAGTGAT
>RPOG01004743.1:0-40362 GCA_008086565.1 Thalassoma bifasciatum
TCACGTCGGGGCATCTTTTTATTCATTCCTTCCTTTTCAAAGCGTCACCATTGTGCTGTGATCCCTCTTTTGGCTGGCTGTGCGTATGTTCAACACGGGGGCCATTGTGGAGTATTGTGCGTCAGTCAAAGTGAATGGAAGCCCACCACTTTGCGTCGCTCCCTGCTGACAGCGAGGAAACAATACACCACGGTTTGTTAAGACAGTGGAGGATATAGGAGTGAGGTGTTGAACTGCAGCGCTGGCAGCGCCGCGGCACGAGGGGCCCCCAGTGTGGACAGCCGCTTTCTGCCTGTCATTATTGATGAAACAAAGACGTATCAAAGGGGGGGGTGAAACGGGACAGGGCGGCAGTCAATGCAGGCGCACAGGCGTGAAACATGATCAGACCGCTGAGTTGAATCGAGGTGCCATGGTGCCAAAAATGTGAGGCAGAAAGTGAGTGAGTGAGTGGCATAGCTTTCATATCTCGTCTCCCACTCGCTCCACAATGCCCGCTCTGTGTTGGTTAGCATAGCGCGGTGCATATTTTGGATGCGTGAACACTTGCTCATGGCGTCTGCATTCTCTGCAGACAAATAACAAAAGAGATCTTTGTGTGTGAAAGCCAAACATGAGAGAAATCTTTGTCAACCTGCCCTCGGTCTGATAAATGTGACTGATAAACGCTCATGCACAAACTCTCTTCACCTGCTGTTATCCAGTAATGACTCTGCAGGTCATCTTGGATATTGTGATGTTATTATTCTGCTTTTTCAAAATGCATCATATATCTAGAAACCCTAAAGCTCAAGTTAGAGAAAAGATAACTCATTCAATGTTACAGGTGATAAAGTACCCGTTAATTTTAGCAGCTGTGTCAGATTTAGTCTCAGTTTCAGTTAAGGCTGAACGATTTGCAAAAATAGTCTAATTGCGATTATTTTTCCCAGTGTTGCAATTGCAATTTTTATGTGCTATTATTTCTAGGTTCCCCCACCCTGTGTGTTTTCATACACACATTGTTGGAAATGAACATTGATGTTAATTATGGCACGAAAAAAACTAATGATGTTTCCTTTTTTTGCCCAATCTAGTCGCTTTTCACTTTTTTTGCTGCCTTCTGACTATTCTTTTAGTTTTATCCCAACTGTCTTGCCATTTTTTGTTGCCTTTGGCCACTTTTTACCACTTTTCACTGTTTTTTGTCACTTTTTTTTACCCATTGTTGTTGCCTTATGACTCTTTTCCAAGTTATCTCAGTGTTCTTGCCAATTTCTGTCAGTTTTGGCCTTTTTAGTCACTTTTCACTTTTTTTTCATCATTTTTTTGCTACTTTATGAGTTTTTCTCAAGTTTCCTCTCAATATTTTGCCAATATTTGCGGCTTCTTGACCATTTTTTGCCATTTTTCACCACTCAGATTGTTTGTTTTGCAAGGGTAAGTTTAGAAAATTTGGCTCATTTTTCAAGCATGATCAAGTAACACTGGTGTAGAGCATAAAAAAATCGTTGGCAGTGTTACAAATGTTTGTGCTTTTTTCCCCTCGGGTTCACGCGGTGATTATGCTGCGTTCAGAGTCAATTCAGAAACAGGATATTTCTTCTTTGAGGTTTAACTCTTGAATAAAATTGAGAAAGATGTGTAAAAGTAGTGAGAACTTGTTGCAGTTAAATGACCGAGCTAAGTGAGTGAGCCTGTTATGGGATGCTTTGCTTGTGTTTGAGGGATTAGACACACTGTGGGGGAAATATCATAGTTTATATGTGTGACGTTCCACCACGCACATTTTCATCTCTTCATTGTGTCATGAACCAAAACAAATCATGCGTTTGTCAGACATGGTTACCATTGTATTTGCCAAACGAAATATCTCCCAATTATTCTTAAAAACATTCAAAATTAGAGCATTTTAGGATCTATAGGTATCATCACTTGGGCAACTAAAGTGCAAAAGCTTCTTGATATTTAATCTGATAAGGAAAGAATCCTCTTGCATATCTTTCTGTGATGTTCTTCCCTGGAGAGTCTTCAAATGCTTCATATTCCTAAAAACCATTCCGGCTTAAAGGTTATAGAAACCATTTTGTCTTATACTGCAGCTATTATGGTTTTTATTTTAGACCTGTTAAACAGGATTATCACACAGCAATGTCCCCGCGGCCGGATCAAGGCTTCCCCGTGCCGCCCGCGCGTTTCCGACACGACTGCACAGCACACAAGGTAATGATGTCGTTTTGGATCATCCAAAGGGACGACACAAAGACAGACGCCTCGGTGTTTGGATCGCTGCTCCGACTCTGGTTTTAGATCATTTTAAGTGTGATTGCTCACACGCTCTCCTCACGCAGCTAACTGCAGGAGATCTGCTGCATTTTGTAAATTTGGTCCCACGGTTTTTTAATAACACGATCACCCTGTTCTGCCCCCCAACACCTCTCTGCATGAACCTGGTGGAAGCACCTGGTTTTTCAGCGACCAAATTAAGAAAGCATTCGTCTAAATCTGTGCCACACTGAGTCTGCAGCTGTCTCTTTTTTTGGTACAATACATTTTTGGTGTTTCTATCATTGAATGAAATGACAGGGAGAGCGAGGGATGTGATTTGAATCCAGGAGGCGGCGGCGGTGGCAGGTGGGTGGTTATTACCTGAGCTGGCAGAGCCTCTATGATGCCCGTGTGTGTGTGAGTGTGTGTGTGAATGTGGGTATCTTGTCTTTGCCCTCTGATAAACTCCAGTTGACCTCCCTCTTTCTCTCTCGTGCTGCTTCTCCCCGTGGGCTGCAGTCTTTGTCACTGCCCTTATTTCCTCCTCCTTCTTCCCTATCCTCTCCGTATGTCCCTCCCTGAGTCTTCTTACTCCCCCCTTCAATGTTAAATGAGGGCACGGCCACACTCGGATGTGCTGTGACAAATTGGCACAGAGGAGGCAGATGGCGACGGGGAGGAGACTGGTTGTCATGCCATTTGCTGCAGCGACATGAATTGATCTTGGTGCCGCAGAGTGAGCGCACATGCACATGCTCCGCTCGTGCGTTCTCCTGACTTCGGAGCGCACACTCATGCAAACTCTGACACACACGCGCGGCCCCGCACCAGCTTTCCATCCCCATTAGTATCACTGATGTGTGCTGCAAATCTGGCTGTCAGTCAGAGGCTCGGTGCTGGGCTCAGCTCTCGGAGACGGAGGGATGCTGAGGGATTTGACAAAGAGACAGAGCTCAGACTAATAGAAGGCTGCTGGGACTTTCTGAGCCGCCTATGCAGACACATACCATCAGTGACGCACTGTACATGTCAGATGGATGTATGTGCACGCAGCCTGCTCTATTTACAGAGCTGCTGTCTTTGCAGTGTTTACCCATGAGGATTTGCTCGGCTCGACTTTTCCCCATGGGTGTTTTTTTTCTTCTCCTCATTGCAACATGACTTCTGGTGAGATCATACTTTGTCTGACAGGACTGGCACTGCTCGTTACGCTGAGTCCCAGGGATGTGAAAATATTCCCCAATTGGTTTCTTTTTTACTGCCGCGTCTGGCAGGAGGGGGTTTTAAAAATACACCCATGTTCTCAGGAAACATGTAACGAGGAGGCTCACAGGAAGTGGGAACATCAGAATGAGGAGATAAATTTAACTGAAGGGCGAAACACAAAGAGATTTACTGACTGACATTGTGTTGACGTTTTATCAGAAAGTTCTCTTAGTGAAGGTTTATAATAGGGATGTGCTGATCAGCATTTTTTTATATCCAGTATCTGCTGATACTGAGTCCAAGTGGGATTCTTTGGAGAAATAAATTTGCACACACAGTAAAAGAATGAAGCTGAACTCTGTTTTAGTTTTTCTTGTGCTTTGACGACTATGAATAGTCAAAAAAAGAAAGAAAAGAAACATCTTAACTTATCTCATTTGGCTCCAATTCCAGCTAATTTCGCTATTTAAGGGACTGCGAGGACTTTCTAGGCGATTTTGAAATAGTCTGACTTCAAGATAGGGATGGGTATCGAGAACCAGTTCCTTTGAGGAATCGATAAGAAATGGTTCAATCCATCGATATCGTTAACGTTCTTATCAAAGTTTTATCTAACAAACTGAAAACACAAAGACATGTACATTACTGTCTCACAAAAGATTCATATTTAATACATTGAAAATGTTATACATCTACTATTGTACCAAAAACAACATAGTAAACTTAGCACTAGCTCGATGCTAGCATATATGGGAAATCTCATTGACATGCTAGTGGTTAGCATCCATTGGCATAGCCTCGCTTTCAAAACAGAATTTCAACTTTCATCTCAGAAACATGTCACAGTTACTCTTTTAGAACAACACTAATAACTCTAAATGTCCAAATACTAACAGGCAGATGTTTTCCAACTGGAGGCGAGAAGAAAAGTTGTTTTCAGGTTCTTCTTCTTCTGTTATTTAATGGCAGATCACAAACAATGTTCAGGTTCATACCGACACCTACTGTACAAGAGTGCGCAACATCATGTCCCCACCAAGTGGCAACCTCCGGTCTGAAAAACTGAGACAACACAGAAGTGCTAAAAAGCTGCTGTTCCTCCAGTGACCGCTTGAGGCTGGCTCCAGAAGCACCGGAAGTCCTGTACAAGTGGACGGGAAAAAGGCCATTTTCAGAGCCAAAATTTGCGTATTTAAAGCCTGGTACAAACTCTGTCTCCCGTCTGTATCGCTGATTTCGCATATGGCACACACTGTGAGGGGGGTGAATTTTTTTCTAACTCGGCCGTTTGGAAGATATTAGGATCGAGAGCTTGCCCAATCAGAGCCACAGCTCAGATCACGTGACAGATGGGCGCCCAATGGCTGTGAGGGTGACGTCACGGAGACTACGCCCATGTTTTATACAGTCTATGGTCCCCACCTGTAGATTCTACCCATCATTTTTGTCTCTGGAAACTGAAAAGTGCTCTCTTTACATCTCTGATATTTCTTTGGTCAATAACATGAAATGAAATACTACATTGTGTTATGTGGTGTGTGAATTTTTTTTCACTTCTTCATATTTATTCATGTCTTGAGATATCCAAATCCAGTGTCCAATCTGAGACTTATCAATTTATACATATTATTAAATGTTGCTGACAAAGAAAACCTGTAAAAGCCTTTTCTAGGGATTGAAAATAGAATCAATAGAGCAGTGGTTCCCAACCTTTTCCAAATCAGGGCCCACTTTTAAAGCTCAAAAACATTTGAGGCCCACCTCCAACCCAATACATACCGCTATACGTTTTTTTTTTAACCCCATTTATAACAATGACCCAAAATATAATTTTAAAAAATGTAATAAAACCCAAAATGTGATATCTGGTAGATAATGAAACAGATGTTAAGCCGAAAATGTAGTAACTTTTTGCCCAAATTATGACTACTTGTTACATTCTGGTGCAATTACTATATTTTGGGTTTTACTTTATGCTTTTTCGTTACATTTCAGGCTCAGCACTCCGGTTACAATTTCAACATTTTTTGGAAATTTGGGATTTATTATATTTTTTTTCAATGACATTTCAGGTTGTCATTATTCTTCAGGTCATGCTATCTATAGAGGAATAACATGCCTTCTTAGGGGACTTTTTTTCATATATTAAAATCAGAACTGTTTTGATTTACTTTAAAACTTAACTGAGTTAAACATTTTGAATGTTGTTATTTGTATTTGTATCTTAATTTTTCTATTTGTACCTTGTGTCTTTATATAATTACACTCCAATAAAATACTTGTTTGGAAATGATTTTGCGGCCCACTTGCTATACCTTCGCGGCCCACCAGGGGGTCACGGACCACAGGTTGGGAATCGCTGCAATAGAGAATCGAATCAAGGGTATCAATATCAATAAAACACTATCAACACCCACCCCAAGTTTGTACTCACATGAATGTATCAAAGCTGCTGTGAGGAGTTTAAACTGGTGATAAAACTGACCATAAGAGAGAGGACTGACTGTTCCCATGTAGCTGTTTTACACGCCTATAAATTCTGCTGTGAAGGAGTCAGACGAGAGATTAACACGCACCACGCAGAGGAAACCAGTCCACCTGGTCACAAACTGAACCAGAATGGAGCTGACCGAGAAAAACACTCCAGTGAAAGAGGTTTCATAATGGATCTGATTCCTTCCTATTAAAAACCCACATTGGCTCAGTCTGCAGGCGTCAGGTCGGGATAATTGCCAGCTTTAGTCCTCCTCACCTGGAACGTGACAGGATAACTTTCCCACGGTCTCTTAATATTCGGCGAACCTGCGCGCCCTAAGCGGGGGGGGATATCGATCTGCAGATGAGATGTGTTCCCTGCCTTCCTAACAGGCATCTGCGGAGTCATCTGTGTGGGAGTCGTGCTGCACCTCAGAGGAAAAAAAAGATAAAAAAGAACGTGAAGAAAACCCAGAAAGCTCAAAGAGCAAAGTTGTCAAACGCTCGACACCCTTTCAGGATTTTTCTCTCAAGCAGTGAAAAGAATAATTTTGTTATTGATCACTCTTTGAGCCCAGCGTGGATCTGATGAGCTCACAGAGAAACATATTGACTTCCCTCTCCAACATGCCTTTCAGACTCATATTTAACCTCTTAGCTCCCACTGTCGCAATTTGCCAGTCCTCTGACGTCATCAAAGTATAAACAGTAACGCCTTTGTCATATATCAGAACGCTTTATGGCATTAGAGAGTTTAGATTCTTCACATTTCAGCCGCTAAGTTTGTTTTAAAGTTTTCTTCAACAACAAAACGCAATTAGTGAAAGAATCACTCTGATAGTGATCACAACAACTGTGACGTCAAACCTGTTCTGGGTCATTACGTCACATCCGTAGGCCGCACCTTGAATATTTCTTTTCTTTTCCACCAGAGGAATCCAGAGTTCAAACATATCAAAAGTGTTGTTTCATCAAATTATTCCAAGTGGTGAAATTTCTCCTGTAAAGTCCGTTGTTTGTGTGTCTGTCGTGTCCGTTTTCATCAATAACAGCAGCTTCACAGTCTTAGAGCATTTCCTCCTCAATGTCAATCTGACAAGACTTCTAGCTCCAAGACAGAAGTGTCCTCCAATACACAGAGATTTGATTCCAGGAGAGCCTGATTTATACAGGAAGTGCTCTCTGCTTAACACCCTAGTGGTGGTAGCTGCAGCTGCGTAAAAGCTTCCTAACAGGCTCGTTTCTCAGCTATCAGCCCTGAAAATCACACGTACAGTAACCAACAGCCTCAACTTTCACACGAAGCCTGCTACAGCTGGATAGATTCCGGAAAAATTGATATTTTTGCCGTGCGTAATCCTTCATATTGATGTGCGCAACAGGAGTGGTACAATCTGTGACAGAGCGCAACAATTTCAGGACTTTCAGTGAACCTTTTCATAGAGAGACCAAAGTTGACTGCAAAGAAAACACTGAGCACTGATGAAGCTGATTAATTCGCATGATTTTGTCACACTCGACTGTGGTGAATGAGGAGGCGTCTGCTGTGTTTGACACCTGAGACTAAAAACTCTTTAACTCCTACAAAGTTTTACCTAAAAAGCTCAAATCTCACCCAGATGTAGATGACAAGGTGTAGAAGTGATGTGGTGGATGTTTTATGTCTGACATGAAGCATCTTGAAGTTAATGATGTCCAAAAAGTAGTTGTAAAAAAATCAAGTGGAAAAAAAAAAAGTGCTTCAGCTGCATTTATCCTGATGTGGATTTTAGCCGCATATAAAAACATGAAATGTTCTGAAACTAGAGGCTTTAATCTTTCAAATGAGGTGTCACTGATGAATTTTGACCTCATTTTTCTACAGTTATAATCTTTAAAAAACAAAGCATGGTAAAAAGGCCAGACTTGGGTGAATGTTATGGAGTTAACTTCAGAGAAACTTTCTAATTACGCTCACGTGGGAAATCTCCAGTGATGCAACTTCCCTTGAAAGTCAAAGCAGCCAGGTTTGCAGAAAACCGCCCAAACCTTTCACAGCATGCAGCGTTTTACGAGACGTCCACGTGCTATTAGCCGGTCTGAGATGGTGGACAGGAGCCAGTGTGTTGCAAAACTGCACAGAGAGCAAGCTGTGAGGAGAAAAACAGCCCTGTGTTTCTGTGTTTGTGATAACAGCTCATTCACTGTCAGCACAAACAGTCTGCAGGCCTCACTCCCTAAAACCAGAGCCCTGTGTTTACATTCGCCATATTCATAGAAAAACAGAAAAGCTCCCAGAACACAAGGGTGCAAAAACAAATCTGCAGCTGAGTTTAAATAAATCATCTCCCTCTAATGGGGGAGAAATCCCTCTAAAAGAGCAGAACTGCTTCCTCAGAGTCAGCAAACAGAGCAGTGCAGACACTAAACTCTGAAAACAGCTGCGCAGAAATTCACTCAGGTGCTGCAGAAGTGGGGTCTCACTCACATCTGGATTTGATCCGCTAATTTATTCCCATCCTCAGACATTTTCAGACATTTACTAAATTTGGATAATGAGGTTTGGGTCAGTGCAGGTGAAAGTTAAGAAGCCCTCCACGCTGTTTGTCATTATAATTCAAATGAGGCGAGGTCAACAGTTGATGCACTTAAGTCTTCAAAAACATGTAAAGGTCAAAAATCTGGTGAATCTTATTTTCTGTTTGGTCTGAATTAAACTTAATTTATGCAAATGTCCCCGTTCCATTGAATAATGTTTACTTGGAGGGCAGAACCCAAATTAATTCAATTAGAATAAAGTTGTAATATTCCCCCATTAAAGTTCTGTCACTTTCACCCTTTAGATAGCTCCTGTTCAGCGCTCGAATTGATCTGTTTGGACAGCTGGCTGGGATCCAAAATAGCTGCCTGAGAAGGAAGAGGATCTCTTGTTTTTTAGCTCTCGGCTGTTTGCACTTGTCAGCTCGACACTGTCTCACTGCACGTGCTCACCGAATGAAATTATTCCTCTGTTTTCTTTTCTTTTTCCTTTATTAAACCAACCTTGAGACGGATGTTGAAGCTTCTGTCAGGTTTATTGTTTTCTACTCACTGAGATAGCTACCGTATAATCTGGAATACAAGTCCCCCCCTGTTTTTACCAAGCCTCTGGTCTGGATCAGATCAGTAAAGCCTGATTCTGTTTGTGTCCAAACGTGCCCGTCTTGGTAGTCTGCATGTAGATCAGATGCTGATAGCCGCGTCAACTATGTACACTGCAAAAACGGAAATCTAAGCAAGTCATTATGTCTTTTTTGTAGTAAAAATTGTCTCATTGTTCTTAATTTGAGCCACATTCACCAGACCAGGTCATAAAAATGTCTTATTTAAGTTCTTTTTAAGACAAAATGAGGTGTAAATTGCTTGTAACAAGTCAAAAAAAATCTGCCAATGGGATAAGACGAATTCGCCCTGGAAGTTTCTTAAAATTAGAAAGATGTCTTAAAACAAGAATCTTTTATCTTATCCCATTGGTAGTTTTTTTTTTTTTCACTTGTTACAAGCAATTGATGCAATTGATGTTTATAATGAGCCACACCTGTCAGCTCTTTCATCAGCATGGGCCGGCTAAATGCAGCAAATGCTTCTGGGGAGAAGTGGCCAGAACATAGCCGCGGGTCCATCGGAAGTTGTTTACGCCCACAAAGCGATTTCCCACAACTTCCTTCTTTTCTTGTCTTTTGGGAAGCTGTGCAGACTAACATCAGTCTCCTTGTTTCCTTTGGACTGAAAAGTGCACCCAAAAGCAGCCACATGTGGCATTATTATGTTTTTTCCCTCCTGAAACCTAGTGACTTACGGCGACTAGTAGTGAGTAAACGGCCAAATCCAGATGCTCCAATCTACGTCATCAACCCAGAATGCAATGTCTGCGCCCGAAGGATAGAAACTGTGTTTTAAACTGTAATTTTTTTTAAAGAAAAACCAATTCGTTATGTCTTTTAACAACAAATTCTAGTTTGAGTCAAACATTTAAGCAGATTCATACCTGTTAGTCCTTACAGTCGGGGTTCACTTTAATTACCGCTGTCAGATAGTAAGTGACGATTCTTTTGGCCAATCAGTAGACTGCAGTTCTTCTAACTCCACCTTCAGGGGTTAAAGCAGTTTGTCCAACTGCCAAAAGTGGGATGGTAGAGGGTCTGTAATTTGAGGACCCGCCCTGGTTTTAGTCAAAGGAAACGTCACAAAATGAGTGCTGTACCGAGATGAACTGAACTGAACCGCTTGGTCAAAATGTAGCTTTGGACAGTTGGTGCCATTATTTTGGTAAAATACTGAATCAATAAAGTAGTGAAGTTTTTCAGTTATCCAGCTTTTTGTAGTTCTGAGCTTAATCCAAGTGGAGAAACTTCACTTGGGTGAGTTGAAGTTATTCGCCTCCTTCTTTAGTTCTGGACAGACTTGTGAATGGAGCTGGAAAATATAAGCCTTAAATATAAGCCTTAAACGTCCAAATCACACAAGATCTGTCTGAACTTATCTCCTGCTGCTCTGAGTCCTCTCCTTCTTGCATTTATTTCTCTGCTAAGCTGCAACATAAATCCAAGATTATCATTGTGTTAACTTGAGTCAAGGTTTACCTAAAACTAACTGATTGCAAAATCTTGCTCCATCTTTGTCTTTTTCACATACTCTAAAGTTGTTCTAAAGTTGCTCAGACAAAAGATCTGAAAGGTCTTAGAGCTTTGTGTTTTTAGTGACAGAACGTGCAGCGTCAGTGAGAAGACTGATTAAAATCCTCGTGTATCACATCCCGGGTGGCGAGAGCATATGGCCGCAGGGCTTAAACACGGAGACGTCATCTGTATCCTTAAATCGCTGAAACTGTAGCAGGGAGATGGAATCACAGATTAAAGTGAATCTTTAGGAGGAATGCTTCATTTGTGAGCGGCAGCACTTTCTTTATGTGTGTCAGAGTGGAAGAGTTATTTAAGGGAGTCCTGTTAATTCAGACGACCACCATCTGGAGCAGCAGCCTCAGTCTGGAGAGTCATCAGCTTTACACGCAGAGAAGGATTCAGGCTGCAAAGTCGAGCTCAACTCCAGGAAACACAAGCATGCTCCCATTTACAGAGTACGTTAAAGAGTAAATGTTTACAGAATGTGGGTGTGTGCAGTGGGATTTTGTCAACATTTACAGAAGCAAACATCTTTCACAGTTCAGTGTCGAGAAAGCTGGAGAGTTTTAATGCTTCTGCAGGAACCTGTCTTATCATTTTACATCGAGATTTGATTAATTTAAACATAATTCAAAACCAAACTAAAAGCTAATAAAAGTCTGATAGAGATTGATGAAAGTAGTGCTGAGAAATTAATAGAAAATTAGATGAAATCCCAGTATGGTCTGATGCAATAATTTAATCACAGACAGTGCAATATTTCTTGAACCTCAAATGTGTCAGAATACCAGATACATTTTTTTGAAGTTGATGTTTAATGCTCAAAAACCTTGAACTCAACCCTTTTCAACCAAATTGTAGAAAACTACCTTTGCGAGAGAAACAATCTCAAGTGGTGAAAAGAGGCCAAAGCAGCAAAAAGTAGCAATAAAGATAGGTTTAAGGTGGCAAAAATGGTTTAAAAAAAAAAGAAGAAGAAGAAAACTTGGCTTTGTTGAGAATTTTTAAAGCCCATATTTAGTCAAAATTTTGAAACAAAAATTAAAAGTTTGACATAAAAAGTAAAAAATTTGAGACAAAAAGTCAAGATTTTCACTTTGGAGCTCATAAATTTGAGTTTTTATCTTCAAATTCCAACTTTCTATGACTATTTTACTATGTACTCAGAAAGAAAAAGAAAAATTTAACAAAGCCAGTTTCTGGTTTTTACTTTTTTTTCAACCGGAAGAATTTGGCTGCTACACACAAAGAAGCAAAAAATGGGTCATAGGCCTGACATCTTCGTTGAAAATATCCCTTTTTTATTGATCTTATATATCATTTTAATTTTTTTTTTCTTCTGGGTTTTAATTATCTGTAAGCTCTAGTCATCAACGTTTCAACAAATAAAGACTTGAAATAGTCTGCTCTATGTTTAATGAGTCTACACTGTAAAAACTGAAATCTAAGCAAGTCATTATGTCTTATTTGTAGCAAAAATTGTCTTATTGTTCTTAATTTGAGCCACATTCACCAGACCAGGTCATAAAAATGTCTTATTTCAAGTTTTTAAGACAAAAATGAGGTGTAAATTGCTTGTAACAAGTCAAAAAAATCTGCCAATGGGATAAGACAAATTCGCCCGGGAAGTTTCTTGAAATTAGAAAGATGTCTTAAAACAAGAATCTTTTATCTTATCCCATTGGCAGATTTTTTTTTCCCTTGTTACAAGCAATTGATGCCTCATTTTTGTCTTCAAAAAACTTGAAATGAGACATTTTTGTGACCTTGTCTAGTAAATGTGGCTCAAATTAAGAATAGTGAGACAAATTTGACTAAAGATACGTCATAATGACTTGCTTAGATTTCAGTTTTTGCCGTGCATTTAATGTCTGGGTTTTACTTTCTGCAAACTGCATGCAAACTGTTTATTTTGTGGATTTTGTTTTGTTTTTTATATTCTAGAAAATCCTAGTTTTCTCCCATATGTATTTGTTTTTCTTATTCAGAACAAGGATAATAGTGGTCAATATCAACAACACATAGGATGGGGAACCTAAAAATAATTAACACACTAGATCGCAATTGGAATATAGAGGAAAAATGATCGCAAGTAGATTATTTTGCATTTTTCAGCTCTAAATGAACCTGTAAGGATGATACAGGGGTTATTGTAGCGCCCTCACTCCGTGCAACCAAAGCCCCAAAGTGATGCAAATCTATTCCTTTTGTTTTGACCTTCAAACCCCTGCCATTGTTTCTATGGTTACAGAGCAGGTTTGTTTTGTTGCTACCTTGAACGTGCATGTGCAGACCTCAAACAAACTGGGATGTTGAAGTCCTGTAAATACCCAAGAGACTTTTTCCTGGAGCCAAACAGTCTTTCTCTGTGTTTACTCTTTGTTCTCAAGCCCTTTAAAGCCAGAGTCTTCTCCTCTGTAAAACAGTGTAATTCACATTTTCTATACTCTACAACTCTCTGAATAATCTCATCTGGTATTTTTAGGCTTTATTTAGCAAAAGGGTATCTTCTGCAGTCGAACCAGCTTGGAGAAAACAAACTCAATCAAATAATGACATGATTTCTGCTCCACAGTGGCTCACACACTGAAAAATATGCAGTAATTTAGCACCAGGGTCGTGTATCTGAGCAGTCATCGTCACATAAGGCCACCCCAGGACTGTTTCCACAAACCCCATCACCAGCGACAAATTAAAGCGTCAGCGGCCGCCCTGCGTGGCATCACATTTCCTGTGTTGTTCTGCGATAAGCCCTGTCACTGATATGAGGCGGCAGCACGTGGTCGTCTGCAGGAGCAGTCTGAGCGCGCTCCCAGGACGGAGGTACAGTAACAGGAGCCCCGGGCAGATGCTTGTCTTTGGGTATTGATTGGTCCAGACGTCCAGACGGAGACACGGGGACGTCACCTCTGCTGCTGCTGAAAGGAGATGTTTTGAAAACCCTGACACATGTGCAGATCCTAGGGATATATATTTATGAGATTTTACTGATATCGATGCGTTTATGGATTCTGCTCCAAGAGTAGCTTTACACGCTGCAAAAAAACGGAAATCTAAGCAAGTCATTATGTCTCATTTGTAGTAAAAATGGTCTTTTCTTTCTTGATTTGAGCCACAATCAAAAGACCAGTTCATAAAAATGTCTTATTTCACGTTAGTTAAAGACAAAAATGAGGTCTGAATTGCAAATTGGATAAGAAAAATTCATTGTAAAGTTTCTGAAATTACAAAGATCTCTTCATACAAGTAACTTTTTCCCTATTGGCAGATTTTTTTGACTTGTTACAAGCAATTCAGACCTCATTTTTGTCTTTAAATAACTTGAAATAAGACATTTTCCTGGACTAATCAGTTGAATGTAGCTCATATCAAGAATAATAAGTGACTAATACCAGGTGACCTACTTCAGTCAGTGACATTACATGAAACAATGCATCATGTGGTGTGTGATTTTTTACTTATTGTTATTTATTTATGCCCTGAGATATCCAGATCCAGTGGTCAAATTCATATTTATGTACCTATAGACTCTATGAAATAGTACTGACAAAGAAAACATGCGCTGCAAAAAATGAAATCAACACAACACACTGCAAAAACAGAAATCTAAGCAAGTCATTATGTCTTATATTTGGTAAAAAATTATCTTATTGTTCTTAATTTGAGCCACATTCACCAGACCAGGTCATAAAAATGTCTTATTTCAAGTTTTTTTAAGACAAAAATGAGGTGTAAATTGCTTGTAACAAGTCAAAAAAATCTGCCAATGGATAAGACGAATTCCCCCGGGAAGTTTCTTGAAATTAGAAAGATGTCTTAAAACAAGAATTTTTTTTCTAATCCCATTGGCCGATTTTTTTTTAGCTATAATCAACCGAAAAGTCCAGGGAAATGTTATATTTCAAGTTATTCAAAGACAAAAAAGAGGTCTGAATTGTTTGAAACAAGTTTAAAAAATCTGCCAATGGGATAAGAATTTTTCCAATTTCTTTCTAATTTCCATTTGCAATCCAGAGCTTATTTTTTCCCATAAAAAAACTTTAAATGAGACAATTTTATGAACTGGTCTGGTGAGTGTGGCTCAAATCAAGGACAATGTTTTCTTCAAATAAGACATAATGTCTTGCTTAGATGTCATTTTTACAGTGTAGTAGTTCCTGTGCGTTTCTCACCTCTTCTACACACGTATGATGACTCACTTGGACTCAGCACAACCAGCTGTTGCATTAAAACCCCAGACCTTTGCCTCCATGGTGGGAAACGTTGTCTAAAACACCTTTTATGTATACAAGCACCCTGACAGAAGCGTGCACTTTCTTTTGCTCTTACACGCAGACACATTCAGCCTCTTGTCAAGGCAGCAACGAGAGTAATGGCCCCAGGTCTCCTCCTGAACACAGACTAATGAGAATCTCAAATCCGACAAGCAGAGTGCATTTATCACACACTCAGACTTAATGACACCGCCACCCAGGCTCGACTGCAAGCTCACGCCGGCATCCAGAGCCTTTATAGATGGCCCTGTTTGTCCCTTTGCTTTCCTATTACTGCAGCTGCTTGGTCAGAGCTGCTGCAGAGATGAAGAGAGAGGAGGAACGGGCTGAAGGAGGAGGAGGAGGAGGAGAGAATCAGAGTTAGTGCTACGTCTGCTGGCGAGAGCGAGGCTTTGTTTTTCTTATTTCTCCCTGTCCATCTTCAGCCTCCCCGCGGTGAATCGGTCTATTCTTCACTTCTTTCATCCTCTTTGTGTCTCCTTCACTCATTTCTCTGAAAAACAAAAAAAAATGTAGAACACTCAGGTTCAGGACTGATGAGGGATTTGACAGATGAATACTACATGTTTTTGCTTTGATCCGCAGCTGAGGAGAGTTGTTTTTATTTGTGTGATGACACCGAGCTCTACGCACTCAGGGATCTTTAAAGTAGCGTCTCCAAAAGAAGCAGAGATTTTAAGATTCAGGGAACATTTAGTCAACAGTCTCCATCCTTTGTGTTTACTTGAGCGCATTCTGCTGGTAACTGCAGTCGTGTTACAGAAAGTGACACCCTAAAAGCACCGTCTGTTTAATCCTCAGTGTCCATAGCAGTGATCTTTATGTTGGGCTGAGGGAGCGATGATTTGAGCCCTAATTAGAAGGACTTCTGAGCCAGCCCTGCTGCCTCTAATGACTGCTGGGGATTTAGACCCAGATAAGAGCTTATCCTCTTTAAGCACTGGAAAGGCTGCATTATCCAAACGGAGATAATGGCGTGCTCCGGCACACAACCCGGACACTTTGGACACAAGAAGCCAGCACTTCTTGCACTATCTTGGCAACACTTGAGCCAGCGAAGGCACCAGGGCGACAGGGATTGAAGCCTCTGATGTGAAAGTGGGACGATTCATTGACGTAGTTTGGTAAAAATAGTAGCTGATGGATCAGAACACAAATAAGGTCATTGGGAGAGTTTTCCAGAGTTGGAAAGCTGCCGAGTGAGACATCTTGAATCCTGACTATGTGGAACAAGTAACAAACAAAACACAGGAAAATGAATGACTAAGTGGAGTGAACCGCATGCAAAAAGTGAAAACTAAATATCACAACTTTCCTCGAAAGGCTCTTTTAGAGGGACATTCTCTAAGCTTAAAATATAATCTTAAGGCCTTTTTCCTGCCACTGTTCTCCACAACCTACCACAATGCACCTGGGCAGCTTGACATCCTCGCAAAAACGAACCCTAAAATATTACATCTCCCCCTGGTGGTGGCTTGCTACAGTACAGTTATCAAACATAATTTGTTGTCACAAGTTGGCATCATCAGTATTATTGTTGTGTTCTTTCTTTACTTTGAGTTTTTAATCATCTTTTGGTTTAAAAAAGTTCTTTAGACTGAGATTTTAATTAAACACTTAAGTCTTTTTTGCCTCTGCCTGCGCTGTGTATTACTTTTCTCCCTTGATATTTCTTTTTTTTTATTATTTCATGTCCACGGCCATATAAATTCTAAACATTAATCTGGAATAGAAATTAAACTATGAATTAACAATACAGTACTTAGGATACAATACTGATTTTCTTTGTTCAAGGTAAGCATATGTCCCTCACAGTGTCTGCAAAATAAATGAATAGATAAAGAAGACATAAATAAATAGATTTCAGATTCTGCAGTGCATCATATTTATTTAGGACAAAAGTTTCAAGACTTTGAAGCTCAATGCCACATGAGGCATTTTAATCCCGCAGAATAGAGCCCCATTGGTACACCAACACTTCACAGTGTTTCACCTGAAAATGCAAAAAAAGCAGTGTTTACATGGAAAAACTGCATTTACATGAAAACGCTGAGGGAATGACAACACTGAAGAGTGCGTGCCAGGCCTGTGGAGGGCGATATAATGGTTTAGAGGCTGAACAAGTGTCAAGCTGATCATCTGGAGTTTATTCCAAAAACTTCTGTACTGATTGCAGAAATGTTGCAATAGATGCACATTTTGTTCGTCGTCAGTCAGTAGATGCAGCAGCACAAGAACAAAACGGCAGGTCGAAATTTTTGTTATTCGGTTCATGCATGGCTGAGCGTGATGTCAGTGTTTCCACTGAAAACTCCTGCTTGCAGTTTAAATGGCAACGGTGGAAATGGTGTTTCAGAAAAATTCCACTCTGGAGGCTGTTGTTGAAAGTTTGTGTTTTAGGTCGCCTGAAACGCAACAATACTCATGCATTTCAAACCAGTTGTCGTGTAAACAGGGCCTGGGAATGCCAATTTTATTAGCTCTGGCTTTTTGCTGCAGGAGTGCACAGGATTTTCTCAATATGGTGATTTTATTTTAGCCGCTCAGTTTGACTTTTTAATCTTGACATGCTCTCTGCTTGTAAATTCCTGCAGCAGTTAGTTATTTCAGGTCAAATGAATCATTGGTTTGTTGCACAGAGATGAAAAAAAAAGCTCCATTCAGTGAAAGTGCAGAACCTCCAGAGTCTGATTTCTGCTTTGACTGTCACATGTTTTCGTGTGACTGCTCCAGCTCATCATTAAAAGACATGCACACGCTTAATAATTTGGTGCTGCCTGTGCGGCTAAGTGCTGTTGAGGCAGGAGCTGCCTGCCTGAATCTGAGAGCTGGAATTGATTGTCTGGCTGATTCCAGTCCAGTGAGCTGTGACACGCTGTCATCCCCGCTCCTTCCCCTCCTTTCTTCCTTCAGATTTACTGTCTCTCCTCCTGTGTCTGTTCATGTCCCATTTCCCGGCTCACACTGCCCCCCCCCCCTTCCCTCCGTGTTCCCTGACACAGTGTGGACGCATGGCGAGGTGAGAGCGGCCTGGCTGCACCTTGGCGTGTGATTGCCTGCAGTCATTGACTTTTCTTGTGAGAGACGGAGTTGTCTGAGCCGTAAAGTGAGCTGGAAGGTTGTGTGTCTCTCAGTGTGTGTTTGGATGATATCATCAGTGTGAGACAGCAGTAATAAAAGTGAGGTCAGCTGCCACCCTGGGCGACTGCCCTGAAAGGTAGCGCAGTCCTGATAAGACGACTGTCTCTTCTCATCTCTCCTCCTTAGACTTCTGCTGTGTGATGAAGCTGACGCATGGATGTCGCGTTTAAGCATGAAAGGTGTCTAATAATTGGATGCTGGCTCAACGTACAGCGACTGTTTGTCCCAGAGACAATGATAAAGTGTTTAATCTTTGCAGGAACAGCGAACCACACAGGCATGATGATGCCATTATCTCTGTGAGGCACTCTCACCGAGAAGCCTCACTCTTCCCCTTGATTTATATTTCCCTTCATCAGCATCGACCACTCGGATTGCAAAAATCAGTCGTTTATAAAAGCAGGGCTCGATGCTTTTGTTCTTTTCTGCTGAAATCCACCAAAAAAGAAAAGGCCCGTTTCTCTCGCGTTCCCCTCCCTCTCTTCTTTATCATCTTGTTGGGATAATGTGACGGGGACGGATCCTTCTCGGTGACGGCTGCACGATTGCTTCTGCTAACAAGGGATAAAAGCAGAGGAATATTCTCGAAGCTATTTATCTCTTTGATCATTTCCAAACTACTCTGCATTCATGTCCTTTAAATCTCAAGTGGAAATTTTGGCTCACTTGAATTTGCGACCTCTTCTTTTGTTAAGAGTAGCAGAAAATGTTGGAGGCCTCCTCGTTGCATTGTAATGAAATAAGAGTGAGTGAAGGTAACAGGCATCAGTGCTGAAAGCGAGCCATCTGATATCCCCGAGTTTTCTCTTGAATCATCCAAACTTTAGAGATATGCCACTCATGATTCTCTTTTTCTCGAGAGACGGAGAAAAAAAGTTCCACTAGATTGATAAATCATACAGGATGTCTTTCAAAGTCAGAAGTGCAAAGAGTTTGAAATGCAAACGGCGCAACAATCTAATTGGTACCACGGGGGAGATGGAGATCAAAGAGCTGCTGTGTTAATGGAGAAGTCTCGCTCTCTTTTATTCTGTCGCTGAGTGATTGGACAAAAAAAAAAACCACGGTGAATCTTTAAAGTGGTGGTCCTCAGCAGAAGCATCCTCGGCGACGGCAGAGTTTTATATACGTTTCCGCGCAGGTTTGCATTCGATTGCTCTGAGTGAGGCAATAACGGAAACGGCTGAACATCTGTTCTGACATACTCTGTCAAAGAGCTCTTCGTCTGATCCTCGTAGAGCTATCGTTGCTCTCAAGTTGAAGTGTGAGTTTGAATTTCCTGTAAGGTGGTGAAACACTATTTCATTTGCTCACCCAAGTATCACTGTATGTATATTATTTTGCTCTCATAAAGAGTCAGAAATCATGCCCTAAAGCTAATCTTCTTTACTTTCAGGAACTGTTTGAGTTTTTTTTTCTCTTGCCCAAATATTCAAAGAGTTACGGTAATGAGAACAGATTGCATCAATTATCACCAATGATTAGAATTTTGCTGCATATGTTTTTGTATTTGCTTTTGTATTCTCTGTGCATGCGCTCAACTGTTTGTATCAGGGGTTGTAAAGAGAATTCATCAAAAATGTTCTGTTTGTGAATGCATCGGGGCGGAACTGTGCTGTGTATGATTCAGAGAGCAGAAGAGAGTTGTGAACGTGTGACCATATAGAGACAGAAATGACATCCTTTCATGCAAATAAGATACATAAGATAAGGCTATTTAGTGTGTTAAATTTAAAAAGGAAAGTATAGACTGGACAGATGAGAGACGTAACCAACTGATTCTTTTTCCTGATGCACTGTAATGTTGGGTGTGTTACATTTGTAGAGTGTGTAGTCATAAGTCTCTTTCTTGTGAGTGTCATAAAGGATGTATCACCCTGATGTAAACACGTACAGTTGATGGATAACTTAAGTCTGGTGTCGCTAGTTCTTCTGACAATAAATGGTCCTCAAATGTGACATTTCTCTGACATTACGTCTTGAAGTTTGAATTTAAATTTCCACTGGAACGACAAGAAAATTAGTCACATCAGAACATCCTGAGTTGAGCACAACACTGCTGAAGTCAAGGATTTCCTTTTATAAATGCCAAGACTGACTTTAAGTGCTGTCTTCCTTTCCTGAGAGCACACTGATGTTGCTTTTTCCCTTTCTTCCCTTGGAGCTTGTTTTGATTCCTCTTTGGAAGCAAGGAAACTAAAAACCATCACTTAAACCTGAAAACACTTGCTGGGCTTCGTCTCAAATCCCAGACTAGCAGTTGTCTCTGCTTCTTTTGTATCAAAGCCCATCCTGTCTTCAAGGAAAATCACCCTCTTTCTTGCTTCAAGATTCAAGCATTTTATTAGCATACTTGCACTCCGCCTGGTCTCCTGAATATCTGTTGTATCCAGTTAGTTTGTGCCTCTCTTCATGCCCTTGGAGGGGTCAGAAGTTGTGTGTGAATCGTGATGGGTTTGGGCAGAACAATAGTGTGTGAAATGTTCTAGGACAGGAGATTAAATCAGCTCTTTCTTCCATTGTTTCTGCTTTAGAGAGAACAGCATGTGAAAGGAGTTGTATTTCGAGGATGTGCATAAAGGAAAGGAACCTTTTATTGAATATAACCCTTGTTTATGTTCTGTATCAGTTTCAGGAATGTGAGTCTTTTTGCAGTCAAGTTAGGACACTCAAACACATTCTTACCCACCTCTAAACTTTCCCGAGGGATCCTCCTGGAATCGATAAGTTGATTTACTCCAGGTCAAATTGGAGACCCTGAAATAGGACGGTAAAAACGGACACACGAACACAGAGAAAAAACAACAACAGTGAGCCCGCGTTCCCTGCCTTGCTCTGCATTTCACAGCGCCAGCCTCGGGGGGTATCCAATTATGACGCCCTTGAGGGAATGACAGTGCTTGGATTTCTGTCAATACAGGGTTCAGGTAGTGTTTCTCAATAACACTCTGAATTATTGATGACGGAGAGATTGAGGGGAGAAGGGGATAGTTAGCATTCACTTTTATGTATGGAGAAAAGGAAGAAAAAAGAGGGAAAAGGGCTGATCCGCTTGATTAGGTGACCCGAGGTAGGAGGCGTTTGAAAATGCCATGAGAAGCGGAGAAGATTGAATGTGCATCCAGACTGATGGAGAAGAGAGTGGTCAGGGAATTAAAGGCCTCAATGATGAATCTAAATAATTAAGATGGGCCAGAGGATGCTGGCTGAAGAGGAATCCACCTGTGCATGCATGCTTATTTCTCCTTTTACTGATGGCCCTCTGGGTTTATTCTAAATCCCTTTGCAAACAGACATGAAGACGATGGATGACGCCTGCAGCGATTTCGCAGATCGATCAGAGAAACGTCTCACTGTCTGAATCCTGCATAGATCCTCCTCTGTGAAGTCTGGCCAACTTGCTGTCGGTGGAAAGAAGTCCTGAGAGAAGGCCTGTCTGGAGGCTGCGCTTTGTATCTCTTGACAGTGATACCTATTTTCAAAGCAGTAGGTGTAAGCCAACCATTTTGATTCTCGAAGATCCAGTACTTCCATCTTTGGGCGCTCGCAACCGAAGCGATTGTTCACATCCAAGCCGTTGTCTCTAAGCTGTCAGTGCGGTTTTACTTGTGACATCAATCCCCCAAAGATGTGCCACGAAAACTGACTGGAAAGCGGGCTTTAATCTGTAGGGATTCTTCAAGAAGACTGCGGGTGAGGAAAGATGGCCTCCGCTCTAAGACAAGCCATCACTTGTCTGAACTCTATGGGGCTGAGGTTAAAGCAGCGCTCCCCCGGGAACGGACTGAGTGGCATTGATGGCACGAAGGGTCCCAACCTCCCCTGACAGACACATCTCATCCTGGATGCCATCTTGCCCTTTTGCTTCACTGGCCCTATGCAGACAGTGTGAGAATGGCTGCGAGACTACATTATACCCACACCAGACAGTTGACATACTAATCCGAGAACTAAAGGACCGCAGGGACCATTGATTTCCTATTCTCGGTATAAGACAAGAAGCTGGCAATTGCTCCTCTTGACCGGGGATGCTAATGGACTTTTTAAAATGTTGCCTCAGGCGTCCCCAAGAGTCACTTTGTTTGTGCACTAAAATCCCAAGATCCGTCTTCTGACATGTTTGTGTCAAGTCTTAAAGTTTAGCTATCCTCAGCCAGACGCTGTTTATACTTTGAGTTACGAATTAAAAGGCAGTTTGCCAAATGGACTGATCATAGTTTTAATAAAAAAGGCTTTTTGCCTCAATGTTGATGTTTGCAATAGCTAGATTTCAGTCATGAGAGTATGAACCACTGACTGTTTAATCAGTCTGTGGTTCCTCTCCACAAAAACTGCTCCCCCTGGTTGGAGATCTTCCGATACCATTTTTTCTGTACCAATACCGATTTCGATACATGTACTGTGGGTATCAGCATACCGAGAACCAATCCGATACCAGCATGTTATACAAAAATATCATACTGTGCCTGCAAGACTGTGATATGATCATTGATATCATTGATACTGACATGATTTCATTGTGGTAAGGCCTGGCTCAGGTTAAACTCTTTGTAAAACATGGATAAATACAGGAAAGTAAAGCCATTTATTTCTAACTATAACAGTGTAGCGGTATCCAGTGTGAAATATTGCCACACCGCCAACATGGTTGTACTAGTTAGCTTAGCTAAGTCTTGGTGTGTCTGTTGAGTCAGTGTCACATGTTCAAGCAGGCTGCAGGTTGCAGCACAGCGCTACTTTTTAGTTGTGTCATAGTTAAGTCAGCAGCTAAAGTCCGAGTCAAGTCTGGAGTTCTCAGGGTTCAAATCTGTCGCACAGGCTCAAAAACTCGTCCATGCAATCTCCTGTTCTGTGGGGGCTGTTCTACCAATTACTGCCCAAAGCACCTTGATCCCAGGTCCAATTTGCCGTGATGACATCTCACTGTTTATCCATTTGAAATCTAATTAACAGACTTTCTCCTGTCTGAGAAGTTTGTGAGCGGAGTTGAAATGACTGCTGGTTACAGGGAAGAAAAAAAACCCCACACAGCTTGAAATGATGTGTTTGTGAATGATATTGATGGTCATCATACACCAATTACAGAGGCACATCTTGCAGGAAATTTGTTTTCCAGTGTTCTGTGATGTTTAAATATCAGCTCGGAGTTGATTTTCAGACGTGACGCGGAGAGGAAAACAGCTCTGGTGATGTGCTGGTGATATTTGTCATGGGACTGCAGTCAGATTAGTGGTCTGATGAAGCCTCACGCTGAAGTTCGTGGAGGGAGAATACGACTCCAGACGTCAACAATGGGTAGTTTGTCTCGGCGTGCAGCGGATCATATCATGAGTTGTTTCCTCATGTGGTTGTTTTTCGAAAAATTATCTGGCAGGTCTTTCCATTTTCCTCGGGGAAAACTGAGTTTTTGCAAAGATGTCTGAGCTAGGTAGGGAAATTACTGTAGAAGCAGGTACATATATTTATTATTAATATCAGACTGTCACCTTTTAAGTGTGTCCCACAGCTGGGGCAATCTTTCTGCTGCCTTTTTTGCTTTTGCTTCTACCTCTCTCTGTAAACGCTGTCTCCTCCTTAAAGGCTCTGTGAGGGCTTAATAAGTGGTCTTGAAATGGTTTCACTTTTATATATTTACGTGTTCGTAATCCACGGTTTAAAGTGAAACTTTAAACCAGAGCCAAAATTGATCATTTTAGAAAACTATTTTTCAGCATCCAGGGTCAAGTTGGGTTTTGATGATACCGCTCTGGCTGGAAAAAGTTTAGCAGTGAGACCCAAGATATGTCCTTTTCTCTGCTGAAAAGGATTTTTTGGATTTATTTTATAGTAATGTTAGACACTGGAGCTGGACTGGCAAAATGAATGGAGGTTGGAGCAGAAGAAAGCTAAACTGGAGAGTGATAGAGCACAGACTAAAGGCTAAAATTTGAAAGAAAATAGGGAGTGAACCTGATTAAAAGTGAGAAGGTATCAGAAAATGGTCCAAAATTGGCAAAAAAGAGTGAAAAGTGACTAAAATGGCCATTAGCAACAAAAATTTGGCAAGAAGATATTTGAAAGATACTTAAAAAAAAATTCAGAAAGTAGAAAAAAATAGTGAAAATAGAAATGAAAAACAGTGAAAAGTGATAAAAATGGCCAAAGTCAACAAAAATGTAAAAAAAAAATTGGGATTAAACTTTGAAAATAGTCATTTTGTTGCAAAATAAACATGGTCCAAAAGTGGCAACAAAAGAAGAGTTACAAGTGTCAAAAATGTGCAAAAACAACAAAAAATGTCAAGAAAATTGGGAGTGAACCTGGAAAATAGTGAGATGGTATCAAATATGGTCCAGAATTGGCAAAAAATAGTGAAAAGTGGTGAAAATAGAGATGAAAAAGATTGAAAAGTGATCAAAATGGCCTAGTTCAACTAATATGGTAAGAAAGTTGGGATTAAACTTGAAAAATAGTCATTCTGTTGCAAAAAAATGTTCACAAAAGTGGCACCAAAAGAAGAGTTACAAGCTTGAAAATGGGCAAAAACATCAAAAATGTCAAGAAACCTGGAAAATAGTGAGAAAGTATCAAAAAATGGTCCAAATGTGACAAAAAAAGAAGTGAAAAGTGACTTAAATGGACAAAAACAATCCCAGTTGTAGTGATAGTGGCTTGTTGTTGTTGTGCTGTAATTAATGTAACTGTTCATGTTCTACAATGTGTTTGTTTAAAAACATATAAGGTGGGAACCGAGGAATAATTGCACTAAAATTGCAATTGCAATATAGGAAATAATTATTGCAATTAAATTGTTTTTGCAAATTGTTCAGCCACTTATATTTGAAAGAAGTTTAGTGTGACTGAGCTGTAAAATATGCAATCTGTGTTTGTATCTTGGTGCTTATCAGCTAAATCTGACGCATGTATTCAATTCTACCTTTGGATAAAACAATTTACGCGACTGCTTCACCGCTGACATGAGTTTATGAGCCCAACACAGACCCAGCAACATTACATCCTCATCAGGAAGGAAGGCAGAGATCGTTAATTGACAACCTGGGTGCTTAGCGAAAGAAAAGCAGCCGGCAGAGTGAGATGATGATGATGCATGCAAAACAAGACAACCACAGTGATTACAAGAGCTTATGCAAGAGCAGTCATATAGACTGAAACGCAGGCTAATACTCTTGCTAAGAGCCCAGACACTTCACGCAGGCCGTAGAGTTTCCTAACGGCTTTATCATAACACTGAAAAGGCTTTACTACATTTAAGGGATGGAGTTAGTTTAAGCTAGAGGGAAATACTTTGTGACAGGAAGAAGGGGGGTTTGCCTCTGGGCCATAACAAATTCAGGATTTAAGAATTCATTTCCAAATCAGCGCGGCGCTCACAGAAGTGTGTCAGTGCAGAGTACAGCAAACACAGACAGAAGTACGTCATCAGCAAAAACAAACCTCCTCTGGCTGTCAGCTGCTGTACAACCAGTTTGTCTGAGCTTCTCTCGCCCTCAGCCATTTTCCACAGGGCGTCAGCTCACGGAGGGAGGAGGCCGAGTATGAGTAAAGGTCTGTGATGATGTAAAAGCAAATGATTTAGCTCTCGGCCAACTTTGCAGTGTTTACAACGAAGAGGAATCTTATACAAGAGCGTGATCCTCCTCCATCACTCTGACAGTATGGAGTTAATTTCCTAATGCACAGCTGAGCCAGATTTTAAAGATGCCTCCTTTATGAACCTTGGAGTCAAAACCAGTCACTAATAACTCGCAAGAATTAACAAAGGTGTTTTTCAACCACAGGAACTTGCCCAAGGACTTATGTGCTTTTTTGATCCAGGGAACAAAGCTCTAAATTTAGTTCTGGGTTAATGATTATACCAATGTACATGTTGATTTCCGTCTCTTTGTTATAGTCGGCTGATCAGCCAAGTGTAATTCCCTTAAACCACAGGAACCACGTACAAACCCCAATTCCAATGAAGCTGGGGCAGTGTGTGGAATTTAAATAAAACCAGAATACAATGATTTGCAAATCCTCTTCGACCTATATTCACCTGAATACACCCCAAAGACAAGATACGTTCTGCACGCGTTACAACAGCGTGGCTCTGTAGTAAAAGAGTGCAGCTACTAGACTGACCTGCCTGCAGTCCAGACCTGTCTCCCATTGAAAATGTGTGGCACATTATGAAGCACAAAATACAACAACAGAGACCCCGGACTGTTAAACAACTGCAGTCTTACATAAAGCAAGAATGTGAAAGAATTCCAGCTCCAAAGCTTCAACAATTAGTTTCCTCAGTTCACAAACACTTATTGAGCGTTACTACTTCAAAATGAGCAAATATTTGCACAAAAACAATTAAGTTGATCAGTTTGAACATTAATATCTTGTCTTTGTGGTGTATTCAATCGAATATAGGTTGAAGAGGATTTGGAAATCATTGTTTTCTGTTTTTATTTACATTTTACACAACATCCCAACTTGATTGGAGCATGCAAATAACGAGATTACATTAAATCACAACATGTCCTTTGCAATTAATTGCAGGCAGTGCAATATTTTTACATCCTGAAATATGTCAAAATATCAGATAGAGTTTTTCCAGCAGATGTTTTCTGTTCTACAGCAGAGTTACTCAACCAAAGAGAGAAACTGCTAAAACAACCTTTACGAAAGAAAGAATCTAAGTGGTAAAAAGAGGCAAAAACAGCAAAGAGTAGCAATTCAACTTAGTTTGAGGTAGTAAAAATTGCCAAAAAGATAACAAAAAGTGGCTACAAATGAAGAGTTACGAGTGTCAGAAATGGGCAAAAACAACAAAAATTGTCAAGAAAATTAAGAGTGAACTTGTTTTTATTTACATTTTACACAACATCCCAACTTGATTGGAATTGGGGTTTGTAGTTCCTTGACATGAACAGGAACCAAAAGTTATTTGACTTTCTGGTTGAAAAAAACACCTTTACATCCTTAATCTAAGATTTGTGAGGGCGTCTCGATACAACCTTTCACTTCTGATACAATATCAATATAGTAGCCTTGATGTGATGATATGATCTGATACAATATCAGCATGAATGGTGTGATATTCAGCTCTATTTGTATGTCTTTAAGGCTTGAATAATCCTTGGGGGAATGTTTTAAGTTTAACTGGACTAAACTTCTCCAGTTCTGTGCCACCACGGGAAACTTGTACATGACAAGTTTTGCACTCAGCTGCAAATTTTTTGTATTTAAATAAAAAAAAATACTGCTACATGGTTGACATCACTCCTACTCCTTGCTACTTGGTTAGAACCCTAACACGCTGTCGTTGTGATCACGTGGGCTTTGTATGCTGGATAGAAGTGTTGGTACAGAGTCTGGAGTGGACGGCTTATATCGGAGATCTTAGATGCAGGTCGACATAATTTGATATTCATTTGAATATGAATCATTATCTTAATGGTCGTGGAATTGAATTGTAAAACTGAATCTGAATTGTGCAAAGTGAAAGTAAACGTATTTCTGGGTTTAAGGAATATAGAGAGTCAAATATTCAAGTAGTTTAAACAGTCTCTGAAAAAAAAATCAGTTTTTAAAATATTAAATTCATTTTCAGATCAAGTGACACACATCTTAACCAATACAAACCGTGTGATGATCAATCACTGAAACAGTCACTTATCCACATTCACCACAGATGTTATCCCAACACAGTTGAGCATGTGAAAAGAAAACTGCCTGAAGTTCAACAAAGGGATTAACCTTGTCCTAGTTAGCACACAGTGATTCTGCAGATCTTTTCTGTTCTTTAAATAGTCGAATGATGAGCCAGTTAATGACTCTGCAAAGCAAAATCTTCAAATATGCAAGAAAACAGGGTGACTTGACAAAAGAGTGAATAGAACAAAGACGTTGTTTTTTATACTTCTGCACTGGCTTTATTATTTTTTCTTTTTCTTGGAGATGACAGACTGAAAGATAAGAGTCCTGACTCTGTTCCTGAGAGGACAAACTGTGTTAAATGGCTCCTTTCCTCATCGGACCGTTTATCAAACACCACAAAGCCGATGTTTACCTCCAAATCTAAATATGCTGTCGATGCAAACCTCATCCCTCTCTCTTCATTTAAGCTCACATTGAGTCTAATCAGTTAATGACTTTCTTTGCAGCCTGAGGAGAGAGTGGACGGCTAATGAGCTGACAGCTGTCGAAGGGAAATAAGCCACCGCTTATCCCATCTTATGTTTGCCCTCTGTGTTCTCCGGTTTGGACGTTGAGGGCTCAGATCATTTTGTCTTTAATGAACTGGACTCGTACAGCCATCTGGGAGATGTTGGCAGTTGGGCGTGTTTGAGGGACGCTGGGACTCTCCATTGATTATCTGACTTTCATTTGGATTAACCAAGAGCGCTGAGTGATAAGACATTTCCTCATAGAATTTTGGAGTCTCAGGGCTTTTAATTGTGTTAATGAAGAAAAGAGACTTAATTAATAAGAGGTTATTGTCTTTACGGACGTGGCTGAGGTCATATAGGCTTTAGGAATCACACATTATTGCTTGAAATTGAAACTGCTCCCATTTACTCAGCAAGAGCATGAATAAAAATCACTTAAAAAATGTCAATCCACAGTTTAAGCCTTATCCTCAGTCACCTGCTTGTTATATTTGGTAGCTGCCAATTCCTGAAATGTCTATCTCCTGCCAAAAGCTGCTGCATACAACTAAATACTGCAGAATATTCCCTGACCTCACCAGTGCTTCAGGCTGATCCACCTGCTTTTGATAGCTACAGAATAGAGTATAGCTTCCACCTCACACCTCCGTGCACTCGAAAGTCTCTCAGGCCCTCGCTGTGAAAAGTCTCTAAGCCCCACTATCTGCTCTGACATACTGACCAGGATGATGAGTGGGCACATCCCTGGCTTCCTGGGTCATTTCAGACACAATTAGCCACTTTAGCCCGGGCTCTCAGCAGGCCGTGAAAAACAGGCTCCATAAGCCGAGAGAAAAATAACACCAGAGATAACACCAGCCACGAGCGAGAGACGACTGGGGACAAAATGTCTTCGTTTCAGGACTTTATTTGAAGTCTCTATGATGACTTTTTCACTGGTGTTGATTGCACTGACGTGTTTTGCTAGACTCTGTCCTGTTTTTTAAGGATAAAGACTTCATTTCCCATGAGTACCATCTCCCACTGTCAATAATATGTGACTCTTGGCATGTATTTGTTTCAAACGCTTAAGAACTAAAAAGTGGCAAATTTGCCAGTTTTTTTTTTTTTGTAACTGGTGAGTTTGACCATGAAAATTAGCCTTTTATTCTAAGAGAGAAACGTTTGAACATTTAAAACTGACAAATTTGTGAGTCCTAGTTTAATAAGATGGCAAATTTGCGAGTTTATAAATGGTAAATTATTGAGTTCAGAAGTGGCAAAGGTTTTTTTTTTTCAAAAAGTGGCATATCTGCAAGTTTATAATCAGCAAATTTGTAATTTTAAAAGTGGCATATTTGCAAGTTTTTCAAATGAGATGGCACTTTTTTAGGTTTAAAATTTAACTGTAAGTTTAAATTTTTGAGTTTAAAAGTGGAAAATTTGCCTTTTTTTTCTTTTTTTAACTGGTGAGTTTAAACATAAAAATAAGGCAGTTTTTTAAAAGAGAGGCATATTTACATGTTTAAAACTGGCAAATTTTTGAGTCTTGTTTCAATAAGGTGGTAAATTTGCGAGTTTAAAAGTAAAAAAATAAGCCATTTTTTTTTAAAAGTGGCATATCTGCAAGTTTTTGAAGTGGCAAACTTTTACGTTTAAAACTGGCAGATTTGCAAGTTTCAAACTGGCAAATTTGTGAGTTTAAAGTAGAAATTTTGCCATTTTTTTTAAAAAGTGGCAAGTTTGTTGGTTTTTCTTTAAAGTAAAATTTTTGTGAATTTGGTACCTACCAGATTCATACTTTGGAGATTGTTATCAGGCTGCGTTTCACTGCATCATGCACCAACTTTACATATTTATCAGGTTATACTTTTGCCTCAGACTCAGCAACAAGGAGGGGCTACTGGTTTCAGCCCAGAGTCATTTGTTCGTCAATATTTGGTTGAATTTTTTGATTGAGGGCTTATTACCATTTCTGCTCTTTAAATGATATATAGTTTTTCTGGTTTGGATGAAGATGCAGGTTATTGGCATTGTTTATTTTTAGCTGGGGTCTCTGATGTTCATGATATGTAGATGTATTGAGTTGATGTTCAAAGCACTTATGAGAGCAAGTATCATCATACTCTTTTTTTAGCGTTTTTTTCTGTTTTTCAGAAACACTATGACGCAGAATGTTTGTTCAGATAGCTGTCCTTGCTGGCAGGAGAAAACACCCAAATCATTGCGTATGAGGGTAATCCATCAGGTATACTGTCCTCATGCTTCGCCTCGGGCAGGACACACAAGCTGTAGTAATTTGCAGAGTAAACACAAGCCGTCACCCGCCCACTCCCCTCGATTTATGGCGTTTGCGATCATCACTTGACCTCATCGCTAAATGCAGCTCTCTCCTCTGCATCTTAATGAGGTGGTGCTATTATCAATATTGATGACGGTTCATGTCTCTGTTGACTTAATTTTCTGCTCCCACTTAAAACCGCGTGGCCCGAGCCTCGGTGCCAAGCGGCACGGATCGTAAACTCTGCGAGGCTCGCGAGGACCCCTGTGGAGGACACGTTGGCCTCAATAAGCTGGCAGCGAGCACAGGTCATCACAGTCTGGAGTTTGTTTTGACAAATCCCACTGCCATCCATCTGTCCCTGTCTCGTCCCTCTGATATCAAACAGATGTGGAAATTAACATTTGTGCACAAGCTCGGTCGTCTCTGCAGTCGGGGATGTTAATTACAGCCACATACACACGCAACAACCACTGCTGTCTGAATTCAAGCAGCACTTAGGAGTGAAGCTGGTCACCTTTATCTCTCTATCATATTCATGCTGCAGCTCAGTTGCTAAAGTTACAGTTTGTCTTCTGCATTTCTCTGACGTCATTTGTCAAAAATAATTTGGACCTGTGTTACTGTCTTTCTTTGCCTTTTTCTTTCAGAGGTAGAAATCTCTTTGTTATGCTGCAGTGTTGCTCCTCTCATCACAGAAAACAAACTCCTCCTTTTGTGTCTATTGATTCAGAATGAATGAATCACTTCCTGTTTGAGAGCTCAGGTCTTTCTAAAGGATTAATTGTGTGTGTGGCAGTGTTTTTGGCGGTATGTGTCTCGGACAATTATCATTTTTCTCCTCTGGTTACCAGGGTTTCAGTGCTGTGTGTCAGTTCTGACGGTTTGCAGGATCTCCGGAAAATATGCTTTAAGGATGCAGACAGTTTTTACTAAACCTGAGTGAATCGATTCTTCATGCGTATGAATCTGGGATCCATGTAAATGTTGTCTTAACCCATCTGGCATGTGCAGCCACGTATCCATCTTTTACTTTATGTTAAAGGCCAGACCGTTCTTGTCCAATTTGTGCATTTTATCCATAGAAAATTCTTTCCTTTTTTTCTCCCCACATATCCTTAAACCTCTCTTTGAACCCATGGTGACGTAGCTGTGAGACTGACAAAGTCTGCCAAGTGAGGCACCTTGGGAACACTCAATCTGCTGCAAAACACGATTTCCCGTGACCAAATTTTGTGACATAATCCATGACGTGTTCCTTAAACTTGACCAAGTGGCTTTCCGTCGACTGTGATTTAATATCCGAAGACAGCCGTTGTCTGACTGATTCAAAGACCTTGATGCAGAGGTTTTAAGATGCTGTTTAAACACGCACAGTCGAGTTAATGTCATCACAAGCGGAGCGAGGTGCTCCTCTTGATAAGGAGAAGGCTTAATTGTGCTAAGTCACCTGTGAAAGACATCGGCGGGCTGTAAATGAGTCAGATGTCCCGATTGTGGAGGCCCCTGGGACCCTCCTCCACACTGTGTCTGGTTCTCTGTCATCTTTTTGCATCTGAGCTGTGCAAGAATATTTGCAACATCATCATCTTCAAGATGATTCACAAGAAATGGATGTTATAAATCAAAGTTAGGTGCTTTCTGACCCAGTTAGGTCATGTTGATATGGAAAGAAAATTGAAGTCATTGCAACATATCGCCAAACGAGTAGAGGGCAGTGAGACAATAATGGCAAAGTCCATTCAGCAAAAATGAAACCATAGACTGAGAAGAGCATTATTGTTGTGTGTCGCACCTACAGATGGGTATTGATCAGACTTTATTGATACCTATGCCCTTATTGATTCCTTTATCGGTGTACAAAAAGTAGCTTATCAGGTTTTCTGTGTCAACAACATTTTATTGAGTTTCTAAGTAAATAAATGTGAAATTGGTCAATCAATTTAGATATTTCTGGAAGTAAATACATTGAAAAATGTAAATATTGCACATCAGGTGACATTAATGTATTGTTTTGTTGTATGTTATTGACTGAAGTAGGCCACCTACCAATGCTTTGAGTTGTTTGGAACCTTGAGCTTGCCGTAGTTGTGCTGATGTCATTTCCTGTTGAGAAAAACATTTGCGTGTTGGAATTTTTACATTTTTGAGTTTTTAAAGTTGAAATTCTATTATAAAACTTAAGTTATATCCATGTTTGCTAACCCCTAGCCTATCAATGCAATTTCCCATGTATGTTAGCATCAAGCTATCAATATGTTTTCTGTATCATTTTAGAGACAGGAGATGTAAAACATGTTGAATGCATTGAATATGAATCTCTTGTGAGAGAGTAATGTGCATTTATTTTCATGTTCAGTTTTACAGCTTTTGAAGTAAAATTTCAAGTGAAAAATCAGGTATTGAAGATTCTTGAAAAACTGTTGTCTTTCCGCCAAGATAAGCGAGCTGCGGCAAAATAGTCGGCATAAAGTCCAGTCGCTCGAGCAAAAAGACTAATGATGTTGATGGATTTAACTTTTTCTTATTGATGTTTAACAGGAACCAGTTCTCGATTCCCGTCCCTTAGCCTGTTAGCATGAGGAGATTCAGCCTGTGCTACTTTTTGTTGTGCTTTATTTCACTGCAGATGGGTTTGTTGATACTTGAAAGTAGAAAAGCACCAGTGGCAATGCCAGCAGGAGTTGTTTTAAAATGTCTTAAAGCCCCCGCCCCTAAAGTCTTTCGACATTTAGAATTTGCTTGACCCCTGCAGGGCTGTTTTCGGGGTAAACTTTTTTCCTTTTAGGCGTTTATTTATTGCACTTTCTAGGAGACATCACGTTTTGTATCTTTCAGGCCTAATGGACACTCAGCACAGTGATATACCAGCATGAGACTTTAGAAGAAATGAGCATCAAACCTCAACCGCCAGTTAATGTGATCTCATCATGAGTGGAGTAGATTTGAATCCATCAGCACAAACAAAAAGAGAAACAAGAGAACAGTATAATCTGCTGTTATGATCTTATGTAGTCTATATTCAGCTGCTGAAGCCAGAGGTCAGCTTGGATACACAAACTGTTCTAACCCCGCTGTCCTCGTGTCTCTGTAGGTGGGAGGTGGATCCACTGTGGGCCATGTGTTTCTGCTGAGGTCTCATCTCCCGCCAAAATGAGGCTGACGCCCGGCTCCTCGCCTCCGCCCGTCCTGCCAGCCGTCCTGGCTCTCACCCTGGCCGCCTTCTTACCTCAGCTGTCCTCAGGAGCCACGCCGTTCCCCCAAGACCTGGAGCCCATCAGCGTCGTGGGCAGAGAATGTAAGTTCTGGCTTTTCTGTTGTGTTGCCATGGTGATCCTTGTTGCAGGAGTAGGATGTGGAAGTAAAGAGAGGGTCACTAAAGCATTGTAAGTCATCACAGGGGACGGCGGCTTACAGAGGTGGATGTGTTAAAGGGCAGGTTTACAGGAAGCAAATTTACAGAGATTTATTCAGGGGCTGGATTATTCCTAGCTTTAGTTTGGTTTATTTACTGTGTATGAAAAATGACCACAAACATGCATGAAAACACTTCAGAATATGTGTTAATGTACTTAATTTACTTATTTAAAGTGAAGTCTTTTGGTTACAAGACACTATTTTTTTTTTTGCAATAATTGTATTGTATTTATTTATTTTTCTAAATAAAAGTTTTAATCTGTTTTAAATACTTTTTAGTTTTACTCCTAACTTTTTGGATACCTCCTGCTTGAAAAACAAAAAGTCAAAAGGATTGTGAGGCCCCGCTTTAATAATCTGTATTCACATTGAAAGTTAAGAACAAGAGAGCGTTAACTTTCTTCATTTTAAGCTTTGTGTCACTACTTTAAGCATTTTTTAAAAAATATTCAACACTTTATGATTTATTTCATTGCTCTCTACAATTTCTATCTCACAGGATCCTCATTTCCAGTTTTAGTTTGCTTCTTTTCAATTTTTGTTTCACTTTCTCAACATTTCCAGCTTAGTTTCACTGATTTTGGTGAATTTATTTAGCGTTTTCTCATTTATTTTATTCAGTGTAAGCATTTCAATGCATTTGCTGCAAGGAAATGCATTTCTTCTCGTTGTTCGATCTTAAAGAGGGGGTATTCTGCTTTTCAAAATTGTAAACGTGCATAAAAAAATAACAATTCTGGATGTTCACACTAAAGATTTGGAGATTTTAAAACAGCTACATCAAAAATGCTCCTAGCTCTGCATCCTACAGGCCTCCAGAGGGGCTGACCAATCAAATTGAAGCGGTCTGTGGAGCAGCAAGCCTTAAAGAGACAGCAGCGAAGACGAAGCGTTTCAAACAGAAGCTGAGATAAGAGTTTTCTACAACACCAGAGTAGGAAAAGAGCTTTTTTTTAAAGCTGTGAGTCATGTTAAGCTACTACAGCAGCACTAGAGGGACAGAGAAGAGCATAATACCCCCTCTTTAAATGTTGCGTCTTGGCTGTGACTGTCGCTGCTGGTTGTGAATGTAATGTTGTAGTTGAAAAGACGCATTATGAAGATTATTACATTATGGCTCAGTCCTGCATGTAGCTGCACCTCATAAAAGTAACCCCCCCATGAGTTACGCACCAGCTTTTTGGAGAGATGGATAGATTTCTGAGACACTCTCTAACATGACACACCGATAAGAGCACCCAGGGGACCCATCCACGCCACCCAATCACTGAGGAGGTCCACAGAAGATGTCCTGGCTACTAAATGTAATGGCCCATAATTGATTTAAGAGGTGGCTGAGACCATGGCCCACACACTGTAATTGATCTATCCTGAAGAGAGTAACGCCACCATTAGCAGAAATAGCTGTGCTAATAGTGCTATATGTGGAGCCGGGTCCCAGGTGTAATGAGAGTCATTTGTCACCTGTGGTTCCAGCAGGTGACAGGGAGGCACAAGGTCCCGCACAACTCTGTGAGATATCCATTATGAATCTTGGTACTTCATCAGGCTGCAGTCTATGAAATTAAACCTTCTCTGAGAAAACGGGCAGGGGACCCGCTTTGGCGTCTTTGCTTTTTAGAGAAGGTTTGGAGAGATTATTCCACTGGAGGTGCTTAAAGATGCTGACGAGCCACCAGATTTCAATCATTCTGCTCTTTTTGCCTGTTAAACGAGTTTGATTTTAAATTAACATTTTAACATTTACCTCATGAGAGTTCAGCTACACAAAAATAATTGTTTCTATTCTTGGAGTCTAATTGCTTTGAAGATAACGATGCAATAACTAGATTTGCTCATTAAAAAAAGGCTGTCACCATAACTGAGAGATCTTTCTCTAAAATGATTCTTTTAAAAATGTTACATATACACATAAGTAAGACAATGAGCATGATTGTGCAGGGAAAAAAGTTATTTTATCAAGTTATTACAGTATGACCAGACACAGCTGCCTACAACCTCTGGGTCATTTACTGTTCAGTCACACTGGCTTTTTGTACTTGCCCAGGCTTACTTCAACCGTAAAGTCTTATTTGTTTAGCCAGTGTGACCATAAGTGTGCCGTGCTCAGGTATGGCTTTGGCGCCGTTAACTTCATGCGTAGGCTGGAGCACGCAAACATAACAAAGACATGACCTATAACTGTTACAACCACTCTTCTCAACAATCACTAACAATGGTGGGATGAAAGAGGGTTATGTTGGACCAAGGCAACTTAACATAAGCCAAAAAGTAACTGAAGTGGTTGCTATGTTGCCTAAATTCTCTGTTGTGCTGATTCTGAAGCGACCATGACTCTGGTAAACAGATGCTTTATGATGATGTAGGTGGACATTGGAGTAGTTTCACCATGGGTTGTATAGACCAGTGGGGTAACAGCGCTGTAATGGACCAAAGGGGCTCAAATCAGGATTGTTCTCATGGCAAAGTTCAAAAGTAGCATCTGTGATGGTATGGGGGTGTGTTAGTGCCCATGGCATCATGGGTAACTGTCCCAGTATCTGTGAAGGCAGCATTAATGCTGAAAGGTAAAAACAGGTTTTGGAGCAACATCTGCTGCCATCCAAGACACTTTGTCTTTTTCAGGGACGTCCCTGATTATTTCAGCAAGACAATGAAACCAAGACACATTCTGCTCCTGTTACAACAGTGTGGCTCTGTAGTAGAAGAGTGCAGCTACTAGACTGACCTGCCTGCAGTTCCAGACCTGTCCCATTGAAAATGTGTGGAACATAAGGAAACACAAAATACAACAACAGAGACCCGAACTGTTAATCAACTGAAGTTGTCCATCAACAAAAATGTGAAAGAATTCCAGCTCCAAAGCTTCAACAATTAGATTCCTCAGTTCACAAACACTTATTGAGTGTTGTTAAAGGAAAGGTGATGTAACACAGTAGGAAACATGAACCTGTCCCAGATTTAGGAACCTGTTGCAGGCATCAAGTTCAAAATGAGTGAATATCTTGTTTTTCTTAAGTATTGAATTGAATTTAGGTTGAACAGGATTTGCAAATCATTGTATTCTGTTTTTATTAAAGTTTTACACAATGTCCTGATGTCATTTGAATTGGGGTTTTATAATATGGAGCAGTCACATTCTGGGGTACCAGGTATCCAAATTATGATTTAGTCATCTCAAGATTTGCAGATTTGAAAGTTTGAGTATGTCACTACAGATCTGCCTGCAGAGTGTTGGAGCTGGTGTTCAGGAAAAAAAAGAGTTTCTGGAGCATATTGAGGATGAGTCAGGTCTTTGAAATGAAGTAGACATAATTTGGTGACGCAGAGCCAAAAACAGCTAAAAGAAGTGGGATCCTGGTTTTAAATGACTCAACCAGCTCCTGAATTTAGCCCTGAATTTTGACCCTGGTATGTAAAAAGTGGAGAAGAGTGATTAAAAATCTCTATCAGCCAGGAGGGAGTTAACTGGAAGGCAAAGCAGTGTCCAGCTCTCCACCAGACTTTACACGTTTAAATCTTTAAACAGTCGATTCGAGAGCGCCGGTTTAGGAAACGCGCGCCTCCCTGTAGGGCCTCGTTTCAGATTGTGGCGTATTTCTAGCGGGGATTGCTAATTCAGCAGCACAGGTCAGATGGGAGACTGGAGGGCACTTAACATGGCACTTAACAGATCCAGAGAGCCAGGGCCTTCAGCTGCAAAAAAAAAAGAAAAAGAGAAGGAAACAGCGGGGGAAGTCTCTGATGGTGAAGACAGCCTGATGTCAGTATTGAGCCGGCCAATTTAATTTCAGCCTGGAGCATCTTTTTTTTTTTTTTATACATCAAAGGTTTTCAAAGCATGTCCATCCACTTACTGGCTGTCACTCTGTTATTTAAAGCAGCAGACACTGACTCTCCTGTTCTTTAAATTAAAATACCCCTCAAGTAAGTCACTGTCAGAGTAAAATAAAGGGAAAAAAAGGCTGGATAAAATTAAAATTCAGTGCAGGAGAGGGAAAATGAAAGTGCAGCATAAAGCAGATATTATATAACTCTTTCTCTTTGCAGCACATCCCTCAATTTATCTTATCTCACAGGCTTTTGTGCTGCCACACACACACACACACACACACATACACAAATCCTTCTTATACACCTTGTTCTCTCTGAGTCATGCACTTCACGTACACAGCCTGCAGTAACTGATATTTTGTCTCCCTTTAAAAACATGATACGGTTTGTGGAACTGGTTTTTCAGGACATTGCATACTTTGTCTAGCTTAATGACCTCACAGACAGACAGACATGTGTTACCTTTAAAAGTAGGCTGACTGCACAGACGCATTTTCCATTGTACCGGTTCCTATTGTTCCTCCCCGACTTGGCTCGCTCCCCAGATAGATCTGCAAAGAAAATCTTCACCAGGAGCCTTTTATTTAAATCAGACTGACTTCTGTGACACGACCAGCTAATTTGCAACTTGAGATGCTATTTTTTTTTCCCCGTCTTCATCCACCTCCACAAGTGCACATTAGCATACAGAGTATGCTCCAGATTTTATCAGCACAAGAGGCCAAATTGTAACCTTGGTTTGGTGTAACTTAACGTGCCTTGGTGTTTCGTTTTTAGCAGTTTGAGATGATAAACCGTGGATAAATGTTGAGTCGAAAATTGGCCTGGGTGTACACAGTTTGCTAATACTGAAATGATCTGTAATTAGTCAGGTTGTAGCTCTGTCTTCCTTTAGCTTAGGGAACAGTGTTTTTCCTTTTTTCAACCTTAAATAATCTGTTGTGTTTGTGTTTCTGAATCTCTGCCAACAAGACGTTTGAGAAGCTAACCTTCATCCTCCTCCTCTCTTCCTCTTCCTCGCCCAGCCTCCTACCTCTACCCGAGCTTCCAGGGGCTCATGTCAGACAATGACACCGTACGTCTAGGTTTGGACTTCCAGAGGATGCTGAGGATCAACCACATGCTCTACATCGCTGCTCGGTGGGTCACGTCACTCACTTCTCGCCCTCATTTCTTTCTGTTATCTTTAAAACACAAGCAGGGTACACCAGCCAATCACAAGACAAACGTGTAGAGACCAATCAACCTGATGAGTATGGCTGCATGATGTTGTGACTTTTTTAAAGTTAATTGCTTCAATCTGTTCAGGGGCTTATGACCTATACTGCAGCCAGACACCAGGGGGCGGGGCTTATGACCTATACTGCAGCCAGACACCAGGGGGCGGGGCATCTGCTGGAGGCTTCAGTTTGAGCCGAACGTCGTTACGTCCGCTCATTATACAGTCTATGCCATGAACTGGGAGGACATGCAAACTCCACACAGTTAGGAACATGGGAATCAAACCAGGAACCTTATTTTTGTGACTAACCATTGCACAAACATGCAGCATTACAGGAATTTTACAATTTTGCACTCAAATTTTTTAAAATTTCAATCTTATTTTTGCAGACTAACCAGATTAATGTTGTGTAATGAGGACATATTTCTGCAAGGGACCTTAGAGTTTCGCTATTTTTCCTCTATAGTTTGTTTTTGTAATTAAGGTGTTGGTCCAATACTGACTCTAAAAGTTAGGTCACATGCTTCCGTGTTCATCTCGCAGCCAGAGCAGCCCGTTCGATGGAGATGTCCCAGGTTAATTATCTAAAAAAAAGTACGAGGTCACACCTCCTCTGTGCGTTTTCTGTGCGCAGAATAAATTCTGCAGCAGTTCTTGGCTCGGCATCAAAGCGAAGAGCTTCCACTGCCAAGAACCTGGTCCAGAGAGGTATGGAGATTCTTAATGTACCTAAATGGACTGAGTGTTCTGCACAGCTGCGAAAAAAAAAAAAACCCAGCGACTCCCCTCCTCCCAGAGTGATTCACGAGCCCTGTGTCAAAAGTGGGGAAACTTTCAGGTTACGGAGTTAAAAAGAGACTTAACTTGTCTTGTTAATCCACCGTCCTGATGCGTGGTTGAACAGTTTGGATCAGTCCCACAGGGAAAGTTCGAAGCGAGTCAAGGATGTCAAAATAATTCTATCTTTGTCTTTTCCTTCTCCTTCTCCTGCAGGGACCATGTGTTTGCTGTCAATCTCACCTCTTCGTCTGAGCAGATAATCCCACAGCAGGTGAGGAAGTCATAACGGAAGACACGCTGGTGTAAACCATTCACAGCTCACACATCGACGTCAGAATAATGAATCAGGGAAATGCTAAAATACGATGGAGTGGGAGTAAAAAGTGTAGTTTATGCTTTTATTTCTTGCAATGAAACACTTTTGCACCAACTCAAAAAACTATATTTTGGACTTTGACTTGCTCTGAAGAAGTCTTTATTAAAAAAAAAACAGTGGTCTTCAAACTTTCACAACAATCCACTCTGTGTTTTTACAAGAGAAAAAAACCTCACCGGCAAAGTTTGTATCTCATTATTTCCCTTTCCTGCCCGTTTCCCGGCCTTTTCACTCAAGTAGCGAGCAATCTCTCCTCAGACGTATACCCGATACAAGTGGAGCACGGCTGTCGTGGCTTTTGAAGTGGCGTGCTCCCTCCTATCTGAATCTCATTTGTCAAACATGATT
>RPOG01004744.1:11575-40358 GCA_008086565.1 Thalassoma bifasciatum
AAAGTCCATCATAAATAAAGTGTCAGTCAGTTTGAGCTGAAGTATCAAAGGATTAAAGTCTTAAAACCGGGGTGTGACTTTGGCTGTGTAATCCCGGAGACAACACAGGACCCTTTGTTAATCTGGATCTGAGTGTTGTCACAAACCAGTTTACTGTGTCGAAGCTTTTGTGTGATCAGCAGCTGCAGGATGTTCCTCTGTTACCGCCGTCTAATCTTGTTTAACTCCTTTTCCTGCGCAAACTCTTTGGAGTCGCGTCATGATCCAAACTCTCCCTTCACTCCCGCGCCGAGCTCGGCCGACTCTCCCAGGATGTTTTTCAGACTAAAAAACAGAGTCTGTGAGATTTAGTCGGGCTTTGTGAGGCTCAAGGAGAAGAAAAAGCAGAAAGGAGAGATGAGCGACTTATGGTATTACAGACAAATCTCGCGGCTTCCAGCGTGTGGATCATCAGAGTTTGCTCTGATCTGCGCTGACAGAGAGACAGCAGAGAGACACAGGTTAGTCCGGGCGGATCAGCAGACATCTGACCCGACTCTCAGAGCAGACGCACACCGATTACATCACATCCTGTTTGGAGGATGGAAGTTAAAACAGATTCAGGAGGTGGAGACCGTGTTTCCTGTGACCTTTGACCTCACCGGGCTGCTGCATGTTGTGACCAAACGTCCTCTTTTACCCAAACATGTGATTCCTTTCTGGTGGTAAAAAATTACGAACAGAGTCTGAATTTGCTCTGACTGCTTTTTTCACCAGTTGTGACCGGTGTTGAGGATTTTTTTTGGCCCATATTGAGTCAAATTTGAACAAAAAAAGTCCAAATTTAGAGATAAAAACTCAATATTTTGAGATAATACTCAAAATTCTGAGATGAAAATTATTATTTTTTTCTATGTATATATATACATATATAAGTATGTGTCTATTCATGTGTATGAATTTGTATATGTATGTGTATTTATGAATATGTATGAATATGCATGTATGATTTAACGAACTTTTTAAACAGGCCATTGTTTGATTTTGTTGTTACATTTTTTTTTGTTTGTTTTTATGTATTTTCTTCATGTCCAAAATAAACCTAAACCTAAACCTAAATCCATTGATGAAATTTTGAGCTCAGAAGAAGTCAAAAGTCTGAAATAAAAAGTCAAATTTTGAGATAAAAAGTGAAAATATTGAGATAAAAGTCAAAATTCTGAGATAAAAACTTAGAGTTTTATAGCAAATGATCAAATTTGAGCTTAAAAAGTCAGAGTTATTAGATAAATAGTCAATATTTTAAGATGATAAAATCAAAACTTTGAGATTAGAATTCAAATTATGTAAAAAAAAAAAAAGTCAAACTTTTGGTCTAAAAGTCCAAATTCTGAGATTAAATGTCAAATTGTTGTGATAGAAAGTCAGTATTTTTTAAGGTTTCAGTCAAAATTCTGAACTCAAGAGTAAAGTTTCCTATCAAATGATAAAATTGGAGGAAAAAAAAGTCATTTTTTCAAGATGAAGTCAGAAATTTGGGTTAAAAGTCAAAATTATCAGATAAAAAATGTCATTTTTTTAATCTAAAAAGCGGAAGTTATGAGATAAAATGAAGATATTTTGAGTTAATGGAGTTAAAATTTTCAGATAAATCAAATTTTGAGAAAAAAAGGTGGAACAATGAGACGAAAAAAGTCAAAATTTTTGGTTTACCAAGTCAACATTTTAAGATGAAGTAATAATAACGACTTTAGGGTTTTTCTAGAATCTGGTCCCTCTCGTGTTGACTGATGTGAAGGTGACTCTCCTGATATCAAAACTCTGTCACCTGAGCCGACTCAAATCTCTTCATCACGAGCTTCAGCGCTCGTTTTTCATCCGACGAGTCGAAAGAGGAGGAGGAGGAGGAGGAGGAGGAGGAGGAGGAGGAGGAAGTGCTGGGACAGAAAGCTCCACTTCCTGGAGAGGAAGAGGAGGGAGGAGGTGAAGAGGTTTGAGGGAGGATCAGGTTCAGACATGATGTCCGAGCGGAGAGCGGTTCTCTTTATTGACTCCTCGACACACAGCGAGGATCGAGCGGCGGTTAAATATAGACGCAGGACAGAACAGGACGAGCTGTGTGTGTGTGTGTGTGTGTGTGTGTGTGTGTGTGTGTGTGTGTGCTTCTCAGAAACATAGCTCACACTGCTACCTACTAAAGGTGAATCCTGCAGGGATGAAGTCAGAAAGGTGTGTCCTACAACTCCAATTCCACTGAAGCTGTTTTGTAAATCCTGTTCAACCCGTATCCAATTGAATTCACTACAAAGACAAGATATTTGATGTTCAGACAGGCTGAGTTTCATCCGCTTTCCTTTACCAACTCTGATTCAGTGTTTGTGAACTGAAGACACTAATTGTTGAAGCTTTGGGGCCACACATTTTTAATGGTAGACAGGTCTGGACTGCAGGCAGGTCAGTCTAGTAGCTGCACTCTTCTACTACGGAGCCACGCTGTTGTAACAGGAGCAGAATGTGTCTTGGTTTCATTGTCTTGCTGAAATAATCAGGGACGTCCCTGAAAAAGACAAAGTGTCTTGGATGGCAGCAGATGTTGCTCCAAAACCTGTTTGTACATTTCAGCATTAATGCTGCCTTCACAGATACTGGGACAGTTACCCATGATGCCATGGGCACTAACACACCCCCATACCATCACAGATGCTGCTTTTGAACTTTGACCTGAGAACAATCCTGATTGTCCTTTTCCTCTTTGACCTGGAGGACACCACGTCCATGATTTGGTTTTTCTCAAGACGTCGCAAACACACACAACAACTACAGACTGAAACCTAAAAAAATCTAACAAAAACAACAACAACGGGTATAACTCAGTATTAAAACACCTGCTATACAGTTTTAATACTCTATGTTCAGTTTAAATACTCTATAGACGTCATATTTTGAGGTAAAATGTCATATATAGCCAATAGAAAATTAAACATATTGGATAAAGAACTCAAACTTTTGAGATGAAAGAGTCAAATAAATGTGAGAAAAATTTGAATTTTCAGATGGAAAGTCAAATTCTTAAGATATAGAAGTCAAATTAATGAGATTAAAAGTCAAATATTTAAGTGATAAAAAGTTAAATTATGAGATTAAAAGTCAAAACAATGTGATTGAAAATCAAAATTATGTGACAAAGTCATTTTATGAGATGAAAACTCAAATTTATGGGATGAAAAGTCAAATTATGAGAAAAAGATGTCCAAATTTAGTGATTAAAAGTCAAATTTAAGTGGTTAAAAGTGAAATTTATATGATCAAAAGTCAAAATTATGAGATAAAAGTCAAACTTTGAGATCAAAAGTCATTTTTTTTAGAAACAGATGTTCAATTAAATGATAAAAAGTCAAATTTATTAGATTAAGAAGTCAAAGTTAAAAAGAGTTCTGCGGCGTTTGTGTGTGTTGTTGATGTCTGACTTTGTCTTTGCATGGTAGAGTTTGAACTGTCACTTGTAGATGTAGTGATGAACTGTGTTAACTGACAATGGTTTTCTTAAGTGTTCCTGAGCCCACGTGCTAATATCCTTTACACAATGTGGGTTTTTAATGCAGCGCCGCCAGAGGGGTCAAAGGTCACGGCCATTCAATGTTGGTTTTGAGCCTTGCTTGCAAAAAACCAAGAATAAAAAATGAAACAGAATGGAATCAATGAAGTAAATGAGGAAACTGAAGTGTCGCTCATATTTAACGTTGTCTTAGGCGTTGGCGGTGTTTTCTCAAGCTTTTTCATTTCTCCAGAAGATTTCAGTTAAAACTCGCCTCCTCTCTAGTTCCTGAGCGTTGAACACATCGTTCATTCATCCGTCCCTGAAGGAGAAACCGGTGACTCACACTGAAAACACAAAGTTCGATCACTTCTCACTGCGGCTGCCAAAAGCAACACTTTGGATTCTGGTCACCAGAGTTGCCGTTTTCTCCGGCGAGTTGACACAACAGATTTCCACTGGGGTGTGTGTGTGTGAGTGTGTGTGTGTGTGTGTGTGTGTGTGTGCAGCTCTACCCGTCTGTGAGCGATCGCCAACGTGCGAGGACACAAAGTGACAAAACAACAATCTGAGCAGCAACAATAGTTGTGCAACACGACGGGAACACAGTTTGTTTGAGCTGATAATCGAATCACAGCCGGCTGTTTTTTTCATTCAGGGAGAAGAAAGAGAGAGAGAGAGAGAGAGAGAGAGTGAGAGAGAGAGAGAGAGAGAGAGAGAAAATCTGCAGCTTTACGAGACGAGACGTGGACACCTGTGGAGACGAGAGGTGTGATTGATGTCACGCGATCGCAGAAATGAAACGTGGAAAAAGAGGAAAAACATATCAAAGACGGATTTATTTTTGAATAAAATTTCGGGAATCCTTGTTTCCTTTTTCTCCGAACATGACCGTTTTGTATTCCAAAAAAAGAAAACATGATCGCACGTCTTTAGTCGACGTGATGTTTTCTTCCAGTGTCATGAACCCGTTTGCAGATCTGCATGCAAAACGATCAGTGTTTGTGCCTCAAAAACAGAGCAGTTGGAGCGTGTAAACACTGTCATTGTTGGGTAACAGCTCGGCTCTTGAGTTTCACATGTTGTCACATCCATGACCTCGGGGCTGAAAGGGGATTTTTTTTAAGTTGTGCGACCTGTTTCTGTAGTTTCAGTCTCATTTCTGATGCCTGCAGGATGTCTGCGGGCTGCAGCTCCTGTCGTGTTTTTCTTAAATTTGGCGAAACGTGCGGAGGTGAAAGCTCCAGTCAAGAGTTTTTATCAACAAGGAGACAAAAAAAATTGGTTAAAAATCATAAACAGAGTCTGAATTTGCTTTGACTGCTTTTTCACCATGATCGTGACCGGTGTTGAGGATTTTTTTTTGACCCATATTAAGTCAAATTTTAACATAAAGGGTCCAAATTATAAGATAATAGTCAAAATTCTGAGATGAAGAGTAAATGTTTTTATATAAATTGATGAAATTTTTAGCTCAAAAGTCAAAGTTATGAAATAAAGAGTCAAACTTTGAGATACGATGTGAAAATACTGGGATGAAAAGTCAAAGTGTTGTGATACTGAGATAAGAGTCAAAATTCTGAGATAAAAACTAAGTTTTTATCTTAGCAAATGATCAAATTTGAGCTTAAAAAGTCAGAGTTATTAGATAAATAGTCAATATTTTAAGATGATAAAATCAAAACTTTTAGATTTTTTTTTTTTTTTTTTTAACTTTTAGAAGACTCCAAATTTAGAGATAAAAAGTCTATATTATAGGATAATAGTCAAAATTCTGAGATGAAAAGTAAATGTTTTTGTATAAATTGATGAAATTTTGAGCTCAAAAGTCAAAGTTATGAAATAAAAAGTCACATTTTGAGATAAGAAGTGAAAATATTGAGATAAAAGTCAAAATTCTGAGATAAAAACCAAGAGTTTTATAGCAAGTGATCAAATTTGAGCTTAAAAAGTCAGAGTTATTAGATTAATAGTCAATATTTTAAGATGATAAAATCAAAACTTTTAGATAAGTATTCAAATTATGTAAAAAAAAAGTCAGACTTTTGGTCTAAGAGTCCAAATTCTGAGATTAAACGTCAAATTGTTATGATAGAAAGTCAATATTTTTAAAGATTTCAGTCAAAATTCTGAACTCAAGAGTGAAGTTTCCTATCAAATGATAAAATTTGAGAAAAAAAAAGTCAATTTTTCAAGATGAAGTCAGAAATTTGGGTTAAAAGTCAAAATTATCAGAAAAAAAAAGTCATTTTTTAATCTAAAAAGCGGAAGTTATGAGATAAAATAAAGATATTTTGAGTTCATGGAGTTAAAATTTTCATATAAATCAAATTTTGAGAAAAAAAGTTGGAACAATGAGACGAAAAAAGTCAAAATCTTTGGTTTACCAAGTCAACATTTTAAGATGAAGTAATAATAATGAAATAAAAAGTTGATTTTTTTTTTATTTAGAGTCAAACGTTTGGTCTAAAAGTCCAAATTCTGAGATTAAATGTCAGATTGTTGTGATGTCTGCGGGCTGCAGCTCCTGTCGTGTTTTTCTTAAATTTGGCGAAACGTGCAGAGGTGAAAGCTCCAGTCAGGAGTTTTTATCAACAAGGAGACGAAGTAAAACAATCATGATGTCTGTTTTTGACCTGCAGAAGCAAACGACATCAGATATTTACAAACACAAACCTCACACAGGTTTTGTTCATGCAAACTTGGTCCCGCATCCAAATGAAGTCTGGCTGAAACCACAGGCTGGTTTTACGTCTGACCTTTGTAACCCTGCACCAACAACCTGCTCTTTACCTGAACTACCACTCTCTGCTTTATCATTACCCCTCCTCCTCCTCTTTAAAGCTCCTTCTTCTCCTCCCATCCTTTCATCCCAACGGTGTTTGAAGCCTTTTGTTAAAACTCTTCCTCCTCCTCTTCTTCCTCCTCCACTTAAAATCTCAGCAAATAGTCTCATGAACACCTATTCCAAATAAGTCGTTGTGTGAAACAGAACATTTGCAAATCCTGTTTGACCTGTATTGAATTGAACACACCATAAAAATAACATAACTGTTGTCTCGTTTCTATCTTTTATCTCATTCCATTCGTTCTTTTTATCCAAAACAATAAATAATCAAGGTGTAGTAGCTTATTTTGTTGTGTAGTTTAACCCTCTTGAGATCCAGCTTCCACATATATGAACTTTACATTTCTGCACATCAGAATTAGGCTGAATGGTTTGCAAAAAGAATCAAATTGATTACTGTCGATTGCTATCTTGAAGAAGATGGGTGTTTTTTTAATTATTATTATCATTATGAATAAGAAAAACATATGTAAGAGGGAGAAAAGTAGGTCTGTGGTTAAAAGAAATCTACTAAAGAAACTGTATGCATAAAAAATTACATCCCAAAAAATTGGAATATCATGAAAAAGTCAAATTTCTTGGTCACTTATTTTAGAAAGTGAAATCCAGATTTTATATAGACTCATTAAACAAAGTGAATTATTTTATGCTGTCTTTTATTGTTGCTTTTTCTATTTTATTTCATTTTATTACCAATTTTGTTTCCCTTCCCTATTTTATCCCTGACTATTTTTTCTACTTCTGTACTTTGTAATGAGTAACTGGCAACTCTAAATTTCCCCAACAGGATTAAATAAAGTATTTCCGATTCTGATGTTGATGATAACAGATGCTTACAGAGAATGAAAACCCCAAAATTCAGTGTCTCAGAAAATTAGAATTTTACACAAGATAAATAAAGAAAGGAAATTTTAAACAGAAATGTTGAAGTTCTGAAAAGTTTTGCTACTTTCTGGCCGTTTTTTTCCGAGTTGTCTCCAAATTCTCATCCATTTTTGCTGCTTTTTGACCCTTTTTGCCACTTTCCAACTTACTTTTGTTGCTACTTTTTGCCATTTCTTTGGCTACTTTTTACTTCTTTCTTGAAAAGGTAGTTCTAATAGTTTGTCTCTGTGGTTGAACAGAGTTGAGTTACACTAATGAAGAGCAGAAAAAATCCACAAAAAACTGTAATTTGTGTTCTTGCAAATTTCAGATTAAAGAAATAGAGTACAGAAGTAAATTTAACTTAATTAAATCATTGAAATCAACAATAGATATTCAAGTTTGTGTCTTCACACAATTATATTGAGCATCGACGTCAAAAATATTTGTTGAAAATGCAAGACAGTGTGAATTTTGGAACATGAATAATTTAAGTAATATGAGGTAATTTCACATTTACACAACAATAGACCGTCTTCTTCTCTATACTATTTTCATTTGGTGTTTCTGGAAACCGGAAACTGAACTTAATTCCTTATTATACCTTGTTACTATGAGTGAGGTGGGCACACAGTGGACATGAACGCCTGCTGTACATGAATCACATTGAAAAAATGGAAAAAATGTAAACAAAGTTTAGTCTTGCTTAATCTACTTGACAAAATTGAGTTCACTTTACTTGGATTTTATTTTTCATGTAATAGGAAAAATGAGTGGTTTGGACAATAAGCAATTTTTCTCTAGCAACATAGATAAATTACGCAAAAAAAAAGAAAAGCCTTAATTTTCTTAAGTAGATATACCATGATTTTTTTTTTATCAGGGTACCTCAGAACCTTGTTTTGACCAATTAGCCACATTAAACTTCATACTTTAATAATATTACAATATTAGACCCAATTTAGTAAAAAAACAAACAGCGTATTTAACAACAAACTCATAACAGCAATAACCAAACTTACAGTACAAAGGCAAGTTTAGTTTATAAACTTATTAGGTCTTACTGACCCCAAATGGAAATGAGAAATAAAAAAAATGCAAACCAGACAAAATCTTGGGTCCCATGATCTTAAAGAGACAGTAACCTTTGTTGTAAAATGTTGCTTCAATGATCCGTTTGATCACATTTTCATTTCTCTTTGCAGTCTGTTCACTAATCTATGAAATATTAACCACACCTGTTTTACTTTAGGAATCATGGGTAATGAAGTCTCCTTTTATTAACTGTGTATATTTTTATGACACAGTAATTTTAAAGTTCCTCTTTAAATCTGACCTCCACACACTGATTCTCTTCTGTTTAAAAGCTGTGACTCAAACAGCATTCCCGTCACGTGTGGTTGGTGCGTTCGCTGGGAAAAGCAGCAGCCGTTAGTATCACAGCGCTGCTGGAAGTCCTCACTGATCCGTCACAAGCTGTAAAGATGTATTTATATGCAAACGGGTGTTTCTGCGTCTATTTCTGGAGGACCGTGGGAGGTGAAATGTTTCTGGCGAACGTGCGTTCGGCCTTAAAATAACCGAGATTCATAAAAGCATATGAGAAGTGTCGCATATTCAAGGAAAGGAGATTTTTCTGCACAGAGCTTCATGCTGCTTTATGATCTGAGGACGTGGTCTGGAGGAAAATCTGACCGCAAGAAAGAGAGAGAGATAGAGAGAGAGGGAGAAAGAGAGAGAGAGGGAGATGGACAGCTGATGTGCTGAGTCAGAAGAGAGAAAGCAGCGGACATCCTCTGACTGACAGCTTCGACGCAGCGCCGGGCGTGTGACTCGTAAATCCCACAGATCCACTGAGAGCTGAGGGGGTTCAGCTCCAGCTGTCCTGACCACATTCAGACACTCCTACGGGAGCTGGTTAGGGCCATTTGGGGTCTTTCTGTCCGATTTAACGACCCCTATTCACAGTTTGGAGCTTGTATTTGCTGTAAGCCTGAAATCTTCCACAGTTTGTGCATCAAAAGGTGTTTAAGGTCAAAATAACAAAAAGAACATACTGTCCTGTATTTATCTCTGTACTTTTATCAGTGTGCTTGTCAGCGGCCGGCCGAAGTTAGTCAATTTAGACCCCGTTTACACAACAGCGTTTCACCCTGAAATGCAAGAAAACACAACGGAAAAAATCTGCGACAACACGGAAACACTTAGGGACTGAAAACACTGCAGTGCGGCCTGTAAATGGCAACATAACTGCAGGAGACGTTTACACGACAACAGTTTAGAGGCTGAAGAAGAGATGAGCTGATCATCTGGAGTTTATATTGAAAACTTATTCTCTAATTGCAGAAATAGTGCAATAAATGCTCATTTTGGTGGAAGTCAGTCAGGAGATCTGTGTAAACGGGGCCTGAAACTGTTCTTAAAAACTTAAAACCTTGATGCAAATGAGCCACAACACAATGAGTTTTATGAGCTCCTAACCTTTCCTCACGCAGACCTGGAAAGCTAAAGCTGTTTTCTCACCTTCTGGTTCTGTTTTCCAGACTTTGAAAGCGTCAGTTTCTGACCATCTCAGCCGAAAACAAAGAAACACAAGCTGAAAGACTCAGAGCAACGTCAAAACCACGAGTCGATTAATAACAAACAAATTCCTAAACCGAAGTACCTTAATGTCACAATGTTTGGGGTTTTCTTTGGAAACAAAAACTGTATTTTCACTGTATTTAAGGGCAGACGCAGGATCTAAAAGTCAGACCAGTTGAGAAATACTGATTTAGAGAATATCATTTAGGAAAATATTTGCAAATTAGACCCAGAAAAGCAGATGCATGTGAAAATTATTTTTTAGTCTGAGTGCTATTAGCAGCTACAACCCAAGCGACATGAATTTTCCTTTTCTGCACAATCAGCTCATGGTTTCAAATTTTCCCAGCAATATCTTAATGAACAGACAAATTTAGAGACTTAAATAAAAGCCTGAAACTCTCAAGAGGCCACCTGAGTTATAACAGCATGTCTGCAACAAATGATTATTTTTGGTCTTGACTAATCAATTGATTCTTTTCTTTTTTTTTATTTTGACTGCACACCTGATGAATTTCACCTGTTCAGTGTGATCTGAAATGAGCTCCATCTGATAAACGTCCTTGTGCTGCTTATTATAGACATGAAATACAGTTGAGTTATTTTCTGGTTGGCTCTCAAATGACTTTGAGTTTAAGTGTTTTGGCCAATAAGGGCTTCCGTACAGCGAGAAACTGCAGAGGAGCAAGCAGCTTGTGAAAAACTGCAGTTTATATCAGTTCTTATGAGTGTTTTTTTGTATTAAGTAAAGTTAAATGTGTTCATAGAAAGAAGCCAGGAAGCCACATTAGCCGTTCAATGGGATTTCCCATTGACGTTAGCATTAAGCTAAGTGACGTTCGTTAACCAACAAATAACCATTCTTTGATAAGTTAGGCTGTGTTTATGGTTTTAACTGTTTCTGCAAATCTATCATTTTTCTGTTTTGTGTTTTCAGTTTTACAGCTTTAAATTGTGCTGAGTTTTAATAAATGACCGAACCAAAACTCACTCATTTCACAAAGAACTGTTAATCTGTCGATCTATCTGGGCACTTTGTAAAAGTTGTGGGAGTTTTGACACTAGTTTGTGACTCAAATTTTGAAAAACTGTCAACAGAGAGAGAAGAAAAGAGAAGAGTCGACACAAGTGAAGATAGAGATTTTTCCTCGTCATTAATCCTCATGTATGAATTTCAAGATTTTGTTTTAAAAAACTAGTTGATGCTGGTTTAATGGGTGAAAAACTTCATTTTAGGACATTATTTGTAAATTGATGTTACTTTAATGTATAAAAAATGTTTTATTTTAACCTGTTTCTCTTGCTCTGTCTCAGTTTGTCTGTTTTTCCCCGGAGTGGAGCGATAATCTTATAAACCTCCGTCTGACTCTTCAGACACTTTCAAACTTTGATCAAACTTCCTGAGAACAAACTTTCGCCCTGTCAGCTCAGCCCAGAGAGCACGCTCTGTAACAGCCTCCTCGCTTCCCCTCTGACCCCGTCTGTCTGCCGCCCGCTGACCTCTGACCCCGACCACAGACAGGAATCCGTCACCGCCATCCTCCGCCACCGAACCGGAGCGCGACCTCTCACCCCGTCACCTTCCACCACCTCATTAGAGCATGTGTCAGCGGGATGTGAGGGGGAAACTGTCCGCCTGTTTGTGTGTGTGTGTGTGTGTGTGTGTGTGTGTGTGTAGCCTCAGATCACAGATACTGCACCAAACAATACAGACAACAAGAGGAGGTCAAAGGTCGTGGGTCACAGCAGCTCGCTGGCATCGCCGTCTGTCTGTGAGACGCCTCAGAAAGCCGTCAGCGCTGCATTAATACCTCATTAAGAGCAAATAATGAAGACTTTTCATCACTGATGACCGGTTTCCCATCATGCATTTGGAGGAAATAAAATGAGCCTCAACCCCAGACGACCATTAGTGTCAGAGCGTTATTAAAATTAACTTTCGGGGAATAAAAACTTTCCCAAACTTCATATCTCTTATTTATTATTCATAATTATACACAGTTAAATGCATCGTCTCTGCCATGTGTGTATTACGTCTGGCTGATTAACATTAAATTAAGCAGTAGACACACACACACACACACAGCAGATAAAGATAAAGTACACACACACACACACACACACACACACACACAGCCAGCAATAATTAGCCTAATTAATTCATTTGTGGGGTTCAAGTTTCAATTTCATCAGTTTAAATTGGATAATTAACAAGCAGCTTTCTTGGGGATGTCACACACACTCACTCACACACACACACACCACCCCCTTCCTGTTTACCTGCCGAGGTTAATTTATGCCACTTGTTTGGGAAACAAACTAATAAATCTAATTAAGCCCCGCCCACCCCTTCCAAAAACTCATCTCCAGCCACTGGATGATGGTTTGATTGATGGGTTGTCATGACGCCCACTTGTTGAGTCATAGACATCCAGACGTAAAACTTCCACGACGCAAGAATTCATCCATCAGGGAAGGAGGCTAACGCTAATGGAGTTTCTATAGGGATCCACTAGCATTTCGGCTACAACTCCAAGTTGTATAAAACGTAAATAAAAACAGAAAACAACGATCTGCAAATCCTGTTTCACCTTTCACATTCTTGTTAAAGGAAACTTCAGTTGTTCAACAGTCCTGGCAGACTGCAGGCAGGTCAGTCTAGTCGCTGCACTCTTCTACTACGGAGCCACGCTGTTGTAACAGGAGCAGAATGTGTCTTGGTTTCATTGTCTTGCTGAAATAATCAGGGACGTCCCTGAAAAAGACAAAGTGTCTTGGATGGCAGCAGATGTTGCTCCAAAACCTGTTTGTACCTTTCAGCATTAATGCTGCCTTCACAGATACTGGGACAGTTACCCATGATGCCATGGGGCACTAACACACCCCCATACCATCACAGATGCTGCTTTTGGACTTTGAGCTGAGAACAATCCTGATTGTCCTTTTCCTCTTTGGCCTGGAGGACACCACGTCCATGATTTCCAAAAAGAGTTCTGCAGCGTTTGTGTGTGTTGTTGATGTGTGACTTTGTCTTTGCATGGTAGAGTTTGAACTGTCACTTGTAGATGTAGTGATGAACTGTGTTAACTGACAATGGTTTTCTGAAGTGTTCCTGAGCCCACGTGCTAATATCCTTTACACAATGATGTGGGTTTTTAATGCAGCGCCGCCTGAGGGGTCAAAGGTCACGGCCGTTCAATGTTGGTTTTGGGCCTTGCTGCTTACGTGCAGAGATTTCTCCAGATTCTCTGAATCTTTTGATGATATTATGGTCGGTAGATGATGAAATCCATCAATTCCTGCAGTTGGACAAAGTTGAGAAACATTGTTCTTAAACTGTTGGACTATTTGCTCACGCAGTTGTTGACAAAGAGGCGAACCTGGCCTCATCCTTTAGGGGATGCTCCTTTTATAACCAGTCATGAATGTAGGCTTAACAGGATTTACAAATCATTGTATTCTGTTTTATTTACGCTCACACAACAGATCCGAAGAGTCAAAGCCAACTGAGATATGATTGATCAACAGTTCAAGACTTCCCAGTAGAACCTTGAAAGACAGATTGGACCTTAGACCAGAACCAGATTCTCAAAGTGGGATAAAAATATTTCAAGAAAAAAGCCTGAAAGACATAAATCAGGGTGAAAAAAATCTCTGAAATCAATTAGAACTGAATAATAATTGTTTGTCGAACCAAACTTTTCTCTCCTCTGACCTTTGAGGGTCAGTCTGACAACTCTCTGCCAAAACCTCCCTCCCTCTTTTTCCCACAATCCTCCTGGGCGAGCGGGAAGAGAAACCAGCAGGACGGAGAGAGAGAGATGAAAGAGTGGAGCTTCTGGCTTCACCGCCTCATTACGGAGTGTGTTCTGTGTGTGTGTGTGACAGGTAGACTCAGCTTGTTACCCAGCATGCCGCTGGGGTCAGTGAGGTCACAGGTTGTGGGTGGTCACTTCCTGTCCATTAGCAGGGGAAGGCTAAAAAAGCCATCATCAATCTTACAACACCTGGACGCCGCGAGCAGCGAGCGGCGAGCAGTAAGCGCTAACCAGGACCAGGTGTGAGAACGCAACACACGGATCGCCACGAGGTCGACCTTTGACCCCTGAGAGGAAGATTTCACTTCAAGCAGCTCCGTGTTTGTCAAAGCTGAAACCTGCAGCGCTGACGTCGACCTTTTAAAGAGGATACGGTGTCGGTCGTGATGCGAGCGCAGTTTCTTTGTCAATGTCAGTGCAAAACGCAGGAATCGGTTACAGCCAATGATCCGCGGCGAGCGGCTGCTGACTCAGACACAATTTACTGACGTTTTAGTGCATGGCTGCTCTCAAACAGAGGGAATATGGAGAATACATTTGGGCACAAAGAGGAAGAGTCTGAGTCAGAGAGAAAACGCTGGATTGAAGCATCCAGCTCCATTACATTACACTTTATATCCAATTTATTCACATTATCTGCAGGAATTCACTCAGAAAAACAGGGACAGGAAACCTCTCTGCAGTTTCAGATTTTACTGGAATGCTTGGATTTCCTGCGGCTTTACTGTATCAGAACTCCAGCCAAAGAAAAGAATATTATTTCGGGACAAACATTAAGATAATGTAATTCGTAAAAGACACAAATTGGTGTCCAAAAAAACACAAAAACAAATGTAAAGAAACTTCTCTTGCAAAATTCACATTTCAGCAACCTGAGCAATTGTTATCATTACATCTTGGAGGGGCAGGGCCTCAAACACTAAGGTCTGACAATAGCTCCGCCCCCTGACAGGCCTTAAAGGGAACCCCGACTGTAAGGACTAATAAACATGAATCTGCTTAAATGTTTGTCTCAAACTAGAATTTGTTGTTAAAAGACATAACGAATTGGTTTTTCTTTTAAAAAAATACAGTTTACAGTTTCTATCCTTCGGGCGTAACCATTGTTTTACTGCCGCAATGCATTCTGGGTTGATGACATAGATTGGTTGCTTGGTGCCGAGCATCTGGATTTGGCCGTTTCCTCACTACTAGTCGCCGTAAGTCACGAGGTTTGAGGAGGGAAAAAAACATAATAATGCCACATGTGGCTGCTTTTGGGTGCACTTTTCAGTCCAAAGGAAACAAGGAGACTGATGTTAGTCTGCACAGCTTCCCAAAAGACAAGAAAAGAAGGAAGTTGTGGGAAATGGCTTGTGGGCGTAAACAACTTCCCATGGAGCCGCGGCTATGTTCTGGCCACTTCTCCCCAGAAGCATTTGCTGCATTTAGCCGGCCCATGCTGATGAAAGAGCTGACAGGTGTGGGTCATTATAAACGGAGACTAAAGCCAAATGCTGTGCCGACTATTTTCCAACACAAACCCACAAAACTTCCTCTGGAAACCACTGAAGTCCGCTCCAGGACTTATATGATCCTGTATGAGATCCAGCCCGGTGCAACCATATGACCTCACTACCCAGACGTTATTGCGGCGTAAACAACAATGGCGGCCTACAGGTGAGAATATTTTTTCAAATTTTATACAAACTAAGATATTTTGAGAGATTTTATAATGGTTCTTATGTAGCTGGTAAAAATACTGATCATTTAGGAAAATGACGTTCTGGTAGCCAGGGTAACTTTTAAAGAGACAGCAGCTGAAATGAAGAGGCTGGACTCACTCTTATTTCTTCCTGAAACTGTAATTGGGACTTTTTTAAGATCCAACAGAGCAAAATGGTCAGAAGATTTTGATCAGGGTTGTACATCTGGGTGTTGTTAGATACAGTAGGGGACCGAGAATTATGCCCTGAGGAACACCTTGGCTAAAGTGAACTCAATGTGAAGCCAAACCAAGACTGGATTTGTTATTTTAAAAAGTCAGCTCGCTTAAAGGGACTGTGAGGACTTTCTAAGTGATCTTGAAAAAGTCTCATATCCAGATATATGCCTGATCTTAATCCACAACTTAAAATGAGATCATAAAAATTGGTTATTTCTGAGCTAGGCTGGACTGGATTGATTTACGGCACATCGAAGTCGCTATGACAACACCAAAGTTTATCAGTGAGAAAAGAGATCTGTCTTTTTTCTCTGGACTATCTGACAGAAAAGGGACAAAAAAAGCAGAAGAAAGATAAAAAGGAGAGTGATACAGATTTATAAGATTTGTAAGCTACAAAATTATCTCTAATCAGTACCAGGGTTACACACACACACACACACACACACACACACACACACACACACATATAGAGGCAGAGAAAGCTGCCCTGAGCATGCTCAGTGTCTCTGTATCCTGGCGCCTGGATTGACAACATCAAAGGTTCAATTAGATCTGAGTCCAGACACACACACACTAACACACACACACATCAGTTTTGACCTGCTGTGTGTGTGTGTGTGTGTGTGTGTGTGGAGGGCAAACAAGATAATCAATCAGCAACAGAAACAACATACGACCCTGTCAAACACACACTGCTCCCGACCGACCATTAGTCTGTCGATGACGTGTTATCTCCTCATCGGAACACGCTGTGACACACACACACACACACACACACACACACACACACACACACATACACCTACACACACCTTCACACACACACACACAAAGTTTCAACAAGGAGGATGGATAACTGTTTCACACGATCAATATTCAGATTTCCCCTCGAGGCAACGAAACATGTGTCACTCATCCAGTGTGTTAAGTCTGTGTGTGTGTGTGTGTGTGTGTGTGTGTGTGTGTGTGTGTGTGTGTTCAATAACCCAGAAACTCAGGTCCAGAGAGCCTGTCCTGGTTTCTATCTTAACCCAGATGTTTTTTTTCTGATCACAGATCAATAACAGCTCCAGGTGTGACCTCGCTCAGGTATCAGGAGGTTAGTGACGTTTTCTCTACTTTTATCAATAATCAATCAATTCAACTCCTCAGCTCCCAGTTTGTCCTGTCACTGAACTGTGACAGCGACTGGTTTTCAATCAATATGATCAATGAGGATGTAAACAGAGATGACGATTTTTAAAGAGTAAAGACAGAAATGTTGGACTGTTCCTTTAAAGATTTGACAATAAAATCAAAACAAAGGTTAAAGAAAAGGAAATGTGCAAAAAAAAAATGAAAACAAAACTATGCCGAGAAATTAAAACACTGGAGCCACGTAAAAAAAGGAAAGAAAATCCAAGATAAAGTCAAAGTTATATAAAAATCAAGGAGAAATATGATATACTTACAAAAATTATTTTAGAAAAAGCTGAAATTTGAAAAATATATAGCTTATTAATAATTTATGTGATTGGATCTAAATTTAATAGGAAACAAGGGGAGAAAAAATAGAATATATTCTACTCCCTATATTAAAATAATTTTTTAGATATATGTTTCTTTTCACGACTCATTTTTTTTATTTTCTATTTTTTTTAAATTATTATTTCCATGTCGAACTTTTACTTTTACTTTTATTCATCAGACAGTGAACTTTTTTTTGTTGTTGCCTAGTAAAATAAAATATAAAAACTATTTTAAAAAATAAGATAAAATGAATAGGTTAAAGAAGAAAAAGGAGGGGATGCAAAAGTGTAGTGTAAAAATAAAGTTGAAACTTTTATTTTAAGGGGGATGGTAAAAAGAAAAAAGAAAATAAAACAAACGCGAGAATAAAAAAGTAGTTTCATGTACAAAAAAATATTAAGTGTAAATAGATATTAACAAAAAGAATAAAGTCTGGAAAACAACAACAGGGTTGTCAAAGAATAAATATGTTAGAGAAACAACAAAACTTGTAAAAAAAATATCTTTAACTTATAAAAATAATGATTTTGTTCTTTTTAAACTTAGATTTTGCTCTTTATAGTGGCCTGATCGCACAAAATAACATGATACTACTTTGACTAAAAAGTTGAAAAAAAAGTTCCCTCAAACTTTAGTCTTGGCAGAGGTGCATCCTGGGAAATGTAGTACGAAGCCTTTAAACTCAGCGAGTGCAAATAAAAACATGGAGATTTGCTGTTCGAGTGTTAAACAGAATGATTTCTGTGTGTGTGTGACCTTAAGGGACTGTTTGTGAGTGTGTGACGTCTGTCCTACTATAAACACCATCTGTCAGACGACACACACACACACACACACACACACACACACACATTCACTGCCCTACTTCCTCATACAGAGCATCAACCAGGACGACGCTGACATCACTGATACCTGTTTCTGAAACCTCGGTGTTATCACAGTTAATGGTTCATTAACGAAACACGCTAAAAACACGCTTAGAATCAACCGTAAAAATCAACATATCAACCTAAAATCAATCATGGAATCCACGTTTAGTCAAACATTTCGTCACCATTTCAACTTTAAATCAACCTTAATCAACTTTGTAATCATTCCCTAAATCAAGCAAAAAATTAACATTAAATCAACTGTAAAATAAATCTTAGACCAACTTTCTCTCCACCTGAAATTCAACCTGAAATTCAACCTAAAATCAACAGTTATTCAGAGTGAAACCAACTCAAAATCCACATCGAATCGACTTTAAAATCAACTTTAATGTCACGTTAAAGTCAACCTAAAATCAGTGCAAAAATAACGTAAAATCAACATTAAATCCACTCTTAAATCAATGCTCAATCAACTTTTATTCAACCTTAAAACAGAGAAATATTAATTTATTCACAACGCAACAAAAAGGAAGCATAAAAAAAGTTTGCTTTGACCTGATAAGATCTTTTTTCGTTTCTTTTTCTCTGTTTTATTCACAGAGAAAATTAAAACTTGCACCAAAAAAGTTTGAATTCCTTCAATATGACTACATTTAACATTTTCTTACACTTTGAGAAAAACATCAGTTTTTTTAAAGCAGCTACGAGGCGGTTTTGATTATTTCTTTATTTATTTATTTTTTAAATCGATTTGTATTCCCGTCTTAAAATTTGAGCCCTCTTCACATCCAGACCGCAGCGAGGGGTAAACTGAATATTTATTTTGCTTTTAGCCTGAACTCGACTCGGTTTATTGAATAATCTTTGTGTGAAAACTTTTATTTATTTATATTTTTGCACATACAAACGTCCAGCGTGACTCATGAGGACGTAACCTCCTCAATGTCCTCAACATTGAAACCTGCACAAACACAAACAGTTTCACTCTGTTCCTCAAAGTGTTCGACTGAATTTATGTTTCACAGCCTGAGGAAAGATGCTCACACTCACACACACACTCTCCCTGCAGGCAGATATTAGCATTGTAAATGTAAGCGGCCACCCAGCCGAGCCCTGAACCCTCAGACAAACACGAGCTGCTGCTGCTGACGCCGGCGTGCAAACCAGGAACCAAACAATAACATCAACAAGGCGCCGCAGACCCCTCGTGTGCACGAATCGATGACGGCGTTTGCACAAACTTCTGCAAAGTTTACCCGCAGTCCGACGGATCAATCGCTGCGTTTACTGAAGTTCAATATTCATGTGGACGGACGCACAAACGGTGGAGTGATTATCAGAGAGAGATGTAAAATATCTGACAAAAAAACGAAGATTAAAAACATCTTCCTGCGCCTCGGGAGCGTCAGCAACAAGTAAACAGCGCAGAGCGATCACATAAAAGTCGTGGAGTCCCTTCATGAGGAATTAGCATCGCTGCTGTTTTCCTCTTCAATAAAATATCTGCTCTTTCCTCTCAGCACCAAAGGCAGCTGCTGGGATTAACATGCATCCCTGATGAGAAACTGTAAAATAACAGTGACGGAGGAAACCGGCCTCTGTACCACAGAAAATCTCTCAGACAAACACGCAGCACTTCCTCTTAACATGTTCTGGGTTAATGATGAGCTTTTGGATGGATTCTTCTTCATGATCTTATTTCATCAACTTCATCCTACACCCTTTCGTATAAGGTATAATTTCCTATGAGAGCTTTTTTCATGACGGTTTCCTGTGTTAAGCAGCTGATTCTCAACAAAAGATGAACGTGTTCTAGCGCATATTTAGCGCACAGTTCTGTTTCCTCCTCGCTCCAAAAGTGTAGAGCCTTCTCGCCGTTTTGAACATGCGCAGACGGAAAACATCCTTTAACGCAGGTTACTCTGGAGCATATTCTGATTAATTCGTTTACATGACCCAATATTCGGGTTAATACAGGCATATGCTCGGGGTGTTATTCGTATTTTTAATAATCGGAAAATGAGCTTATTCAGGTTACGACAATTGGAATAAAGTGTTTACATGACTCCCACGCAATCCGAATATTGTCATTATTCCGATTAATACAGGAATATGGTGTGCATGTAAACGTAGTCATTCTGCGCCCGAAGGATAGAAACTGTGTTTTAAACTGTATTTTTTTAAAGAAAAACCAATTCGTTATGTCTTTTAACAACAAATTCGAGTTTGAGACAAACATTTAAGCAGATTCATGCCTGTTAGTCCTTACAGCTCTCCAATCTTGAACCTTTTTTATAACTCAAATTTCTTTTTTTTTCTTTTTTCCAAGTGTTGGATTAGATAGTGGACCCTTTTTAGACGCCTGTGAATGATTTAGCTTTAATGTGAAGATGTTCCTCAGTCTGACTTTCTTCATCATGTTTCCTCATTATTAGATTTTATTGTATTTGTAAGTTGAAGTTTGTGACGTCAGGTGTTGTTGTTGTTGTTGTTGTTTGGTCTCTGTGTGCAGTATCATGCTTGTGCTGGTCTGTGTTTTCAGTGTTTGGATCTCAGCGGGCGTCACATCCGTCAGTCTGCTCTCTCTCAGCGAGGAGAAGAAGAACAGCGGATTTAAATAAGTTAGCAGTTAGCAGCGTGTCTAATTAACTTTAAATGAGCTCAGCTCTCACAGCCACACACACACACAAACCCTTCCTCCTCTTCTTCCTCCTCCTCCTCTTGTTCTTCTGGAATGTTTGCCCTCTTTTGTCTTCTACCTGCGACCTTTGACCCCGTGCTGTCGCTGCAGTGTGATGTTGTGGAGTTTTTCTTTCTGGTTCAGAGCCTCAGGATCCTGGTTCTGGTCTCTGATGGTTCGCGTTGTGTTTTGATCGCGGACAGGCCTCATGTATTTTTCACACCAACATGTACTTTAATATGTATAAAAATGTTTTCAAAGCGCTGAAACAAACAGCAGCTGGACCCCCCCTCACACACACACACACACCCCCACGGTTCCTCTGACTTCTGTCGGTGATGAAAGATTGACGTCGGCTCCATTGTCGACTGAAACGACTCGGAGATTAAAGGGAAACTGCGGCGTAGTTTGACATCAAAGTGTTTCCAGGTGTTTGCAGCGACTTCGTATCATGAGGGAAAAATAAGTTTAAACCCTGAAGCTGCTGTTTCTGCTTTTCTGTTTCCTAAACATGGATTTAAAGACACAATACTGGATTCAGACTAAACATCGTCACAGCCCCGCCCACGACAGGCCTCAAGAGGGTCGGCCAATCAGAACCAAGGGGGTTTGTGGAGCAGGAGCCTTAAAGAGACAGCACCTCAAAATGAAGACTGAAAGAAGGGTTTTATAAAACAGCAGGGAGAGAAAAATAGAGATTTTTATGAGCTATGAAGGCATCACAGAGGTAGAATACAGACTAAGAAAAAGGACTTTTTAATCTGCTTTACTCTTTACTTAATAATAACTGAGAGTCTATCAATAAAATGAAGAGCCAGGTTACGTTTGCTCTGCTTGGTGAGGTTGGAGTTGGTAGATGAGCACTGGTAGGACACAACCAGGATTCACTAACGTTACAGACAAGTATCAGAGCACCGAGCTGTGAGTGGCTAAGTTAAATGTAGACAGCCAATAAACTACGCTTCAAACTGAGTTCATGAAATCTGACAAAATCTTTCGTTCCAGTGACTGTTTAGCACAACAGCTACGTAACTGTTGATAAATCCATGACCTCGTCCCGATATAACAGGTAAAAAGTTTTCTTGACAAAGAAATTAGAAAGAAGAATCTGCTCTGCATTTGATTTTCCAAAACAAGAATCTTGGTTTATAACAACACTTGGGTGCAAAGGCTTATGGGAAGTGGAGTCTTTATCACTAGCTTTTCCAGAAAGTCCTCAAAACTACTTTAACTTTTCAGTGGGAATGTTAATTTATTAAACTCAGAATAATGAGGTTTCATAACAACTAGTGGATAAAAATGGGTAAAACTAAAATATCTGAGGTTACACAACATGAATAATGAGATCAATTCTAAAATTTTGTCATGAAAAAATGCTCAAAGTTATCTTGTCTTTTTATGTAAAGGAATATAAAGTGTAAAAAAATTGCATGTACCCCTACGATCCACTGGAGTAGAGTTAACTTAAAACTAAATTCCATCAATGTTACTATAAAAACCTCACAGATAAGAGATCTAAATTAAAAAAATATAAAGATTTTCAGTCATGAATTTAAGATTGAAAGTTGTGATTATGGAACGAAAGAGAGGTTTTTGTTGATTTTGAATTTTAATTTTTGCATCTTTCAAACAAATCATTGTCACTATTTTTTGTTGCTTTTGGGGCATTTTTGCAACTTTTTGCACCACATGCATCATATTGTTTCTTATGTATTTGTTTTTTGTATTTGTAACACATTTTCTGTTTTGTATCATTAGAATAGGATGAAAGATTTAAGAATTCATTCCGATTTTGTGTCGCTACAATAAAAATATGCATCTTATCAAGATTAATAAGGTAAAACTTGAAACTTTTACAGCTGTAAGACAAATATACTGCTGTAAAAGTTTGATATTTTCCTCAGAGATGTGTCAGAAAGTTGTGACTCATTGATAATAAAACACTTTATTATTAAAAAAATCAAATTTGGCCTCAAGCAGAAGTGAAATAAAATATTTGACTAAGAAAGTTTCTTTCAGTATCACACATTTCTTCTCACTTCCTCTTTTTTTTTTTTTCATTTTTGTCATTTGTTTTACAGTTAGTTTGAAATCAGAGCCCAAAGGTCAAAGGTCAGCGACCGTGTGACCTGTGATGAGTGAGGTCAAAGGTCAAAGCAGCAGCTTCAGGTAAAGTTCAGGTGAGAGAGAAAACGTTCAGAAGCTGCAGCCGCACGTTTGACTGCAGATGATTACGGAGTGTAATGAGACGATTACACTCGGTACAACTCACCTCTAATGTCAATACACACACACACACACACACACACTCTGTACACACACACACACACACACACACACACTCGCCCGAGCAGCAGTGGAGGCAGTTAAGTGTTTCTCTGAGGCGTTTAGGGACTTTCTGCCTCTTCCAGCTGTCAGAAACCAAAACTGAATGATGGACGATGATTGGCTGTGGCTGCCAAGTGTGGACGCACACACACACACACACACACACACACATAAACACACACACAAGCTTTCCTGGAGCTGCTGGTGATATATTCAACGTTGCACACTAAAGGCAGCTCATCTGCCTCCAGACATCTACACCTCATTTTACCAATTTAGTGTGGCATCCCTCCTCCAGCACACAGACACACACACACACACACACACACACACACACACACACACACACACACTCACACACACATAAACATAAACACACACAGCGAAGTAAATTGAGTTAATTCCAGCCTTGGTGTACTTCTCCTGAGCTAAACATACTCAGCAGTTCTTAGGGCGGCTCTCATAGCGAGGATAATCACACACACACACACACACACACACACACACACACACACACACACACACACACACATACATATGTATATACAGCAGTTTTTATGTACATTATAATTGTGTTAAGCAGCAGAACAGAAAGACAGAAAGGTTTAGGGCTGTGAGATTTGCAGCCATGAGAAAATCATTAGATGCAAAATTACATCAAAAATTTAAATTCATGAAGAAAAAATAACAAGAAAATGAGATTTTAATCCGAACTATGAGACATTATTCTGTTAAAAATCTGACAAATAAAGTTAAAATGATGAGAAATGATGATAATGATAACAGGAAACAGAGAAAGAAATGAAGTTATCAGAAAAAATGATAATTTTAAGGGTCAATTAGTCACCAATACTCAAAAACCATTAATAATTATTCATTAAAAAACACAAATAAAAGGTTGAATTGATGAAATTGTGATGAACAGCAGTTATTTGGAGGTCAGAAATAAAGAGTCTGACATTTTTTTTTTTTAAATGTGTCATGAGAATTTTTTCATAAAGATATCAGCTTGATAAAATGAGAGTATTTTTTATTCTAGATAAATGTAAAAATAAAAAAAATAGATTTTACATCAAAGTATAGGAATAAGATTTCTTAATAATGAGGAAAAAATGCTGTTATAATGACTACAAATTATGAGAAAGGTAGTTATAGAAATGTGATGAAGGTTAAAAACATGAGATAAAATGTACAAATTATGATAAACATACTTGGAAATTAAAAAAAGTAGAAACTATGAGATATAAAATCAAAACTATGAAAGAAAAGTTGAAATTATGAATGCATAAGATGCAATTGTGATGTAAGAATTTTCAAATATTGGAAAGAATTAATAAACTATAATTGAAACTGGTAAGATTAAGATCATAATTAAAGATTCTGAGATTTTAAAAAAATGAATTTAAGAGAATTTATCCAGAAAAATATCACCTTGATAAATTGAGACAACATTCAAAATACTTCATAAATGTCAAAAATATGATAAATAATGATAAATGGTAGTTGTGAAGTGAACGATTTAAAAAGTGAGATTGAAAATGAGTTTTTTTTTTTTAAATGTGGGTTAAAAAAAAAAAAAAAAAAGGAAATAAATTTACAATGTTGATAAAAAGACATATTTTGGAGTCCAAAAATGTAGAAACTATGAAATATAAAATCAAAACTATAAGAAAAAAAGTCAAGTTATGGACGCACGAGTTGCAAATGTGAGGTTGTAATTTTCAAATATTTGTTAAAAGTCAAAACTGTGAGAAAGAAATAATAAATTATGATTTACAGCAGTGAGATAGAGTCTGAAAAAATGATAATTTTTGATTTAATACATGAAATGAGAAACATAAACTTATTATATGTTAAAAGACGAGCTTTATGAGATGGAAATTGCAATTGGAATTATGAAATTAAAACTGATAAAAATGAGATGAAAAACTCTAAAGTCTCATTTTTATTGATATGAGCCACATTTAACTGATAAATCCATAAAAAATGTCTTATTTTAAGTTATTTAAAGACAGAAATGAGGTCTGAATTGTTTGTAACGAGTCAAAAATGTTTAATTTTGCATCTATTTTTTTGTTTTATAAAGCAAAGTTGTGTTAGTTTGTACAGATTTGATGTCTAGATGATGAGATTTTAAGACGTGAATGAGGTAAAAATTGGATTTTATTACTTTTTTATTTTCAGTCTTTTTTTCCTGTTTCTGGCACATTCAGGCCTCCGTAGAAAAGCGCTGTTTTCTTTCGTTAAATGACTAAAATCTAAACTCTGACTCTATTTTTCTGGTTTCAGGTCGACAAACGAACAGAGTGAAGATCAGCAGTCGCTCCACGCCGCCGATCAGTCGGACCAAACTACCCAGCATTCCCTGCGGCTGCACGCTGACTCTCCATGTGTTTACTTATCAGTTTGTGGAGATCGCTCCATCGCCTGCTCGGCCACCCGTGACATCACATCACGGGCCGGCGGGCGCCACAATGGAGGACGGGGGGAGTCTTCTTCTTCTTCAGGGGATTTAACCTGAGACACGTGACCTCAGGCAAAGCAGGATGCAAACACTGATGAAAGAAGAGGCAACTGTGTGTGTATGAGTGTGTGTGTGTGTGTTTGAACATGTCTAAGCCCCGCCCCCTGTCCCTGTTACCATCACGACGCTGACAGGTGACCATGACAGCTAAAGTGGAGCTTCCAGGTGTCATCAGCCCGTTTATCTCTCTCTGTTCTCACCTATTGTGTCCTTTACTCTGCCGCATTTTTCTCCGCCTGCTTTTAGAGGAACGGCAAACAAACACACACATTCTTTAACTCACTCACACACACACACTTACACACACACACACAGACACACACTCTGAACTCTTCAAGCTCCCAGATCTCATTAAGAAACTTTCAAACCAACGGTTGTAGATTAAAAATGGATCAAGATTCAGCAGCTGCTCCGCTCTCTGAGAAACTGTAAAACGCAGATTTGTGTCAGATTTTCAGCTTTAGAGGTGATTTAAAGGGACAGTTACACTAGTTTTTAGGTCTTTAACTCCACCACAATGATATTCCAGTTAATTTTTAGACTGATGGAGTTCAAGCTTTTCCCAAAAAATGTACAAATACCATCAAGTAACAGTCACAAAAGTTCAGATTTCCTTAAATTCATCATTTACGTTGCAGCTTTTGTAACACTGACGCCTTAAGTGCAAGGCAACCAGATGAAAATGTTATTTTTAAAGCAGTGGTTCCCAACCTTTTCCAACTCACTTTTACGTCTCCAAAATTTCTGCAGCCTACGTCTGACCCCACACATGCAGAGGCCATATATGTTTTCACACTAACTTTTCAATGACTGACATTTACAAACCATGAGTCCAATCCAAAACATGGAAAGCAAAGAAAGGTGTGCACGTCAGATTTTCGAGTTTCCCAGAGTACCTGAATGTGTCATAAGCATTGACTGTATATAGAATGGACAGCGTGCTTCCGCCTGTCACCGTTCTACGATTTTGAAAACCCTGTTTTTTTAGAATTTCTGGTGGAGCCGAGTAAAAAAGAGAAATAAAAATATTTATTTCTTCTTCTTCAGAAGGTTTAGTCTCCTTTTGGCTCTTTCCCGAAGTTTCTTATATCCCCGATAAAAACTACTCACGAACCGCAGCTGTCAACTATCGTAAAATGAAACTTATATCGAGGTTTTTAACGTCTAATAACTAATGAGAAACTAACTTCTCAGAAAAAAAACACCTGAACACCATGCAGCCAAATGACATCATCATACCACCTTAGAGTAAGGATGAGAGAAACGTTTCTACGAGGTATCGTAATTTTTAAAAGTTTTCCCGGCTCATTTCTGGAATACATGGGGAGGCGGGGCTTATGACCTATACTGCAGCCAGACACCAGGGGGCGGGGCTTATGACCTATACTGCAGCCAGACACCAGGGGGCGGGGCTTATGACCTATACTGCAGCCAGACACCAGGGGGCGGGGCATCTGCTGGAGGCTTCAGTTTGAGCCGAACGTCGTTACGTCCACTCATTATACAGTCTATGGTCATAAGTGACTTAAACAGCATATTTAAACAGAGCAGAAAAGATGAGAGAAGTTTATCAACATCGCATTTATAGAAAACCAACTGTCTGCTCTGGTTGGATTCTGTAACAAACAAAATATTCCAAGAAAAGTCAGAAAAGTCAGTGAGCTAATGCTAAATGTTTGAAGTCAAATTACAACACGATTTAACCTTTTTAAGACCTGGCATCTACATATGTTAACATTACATTTCTGCTTCTCAGACCAATGAAACTTCAAATTTAGAGACACTTCCCATGTCATCTTTGGGTGAAATCACAATTTTACGCCCATTTCTGTGAGGAAAACAAGTGTAGTTATGAACAAAAACACTTCAACATAACTTCCTGTACAAAGACCAAGTTCAGTTTTTATACTTTAGAGACTGTGACCGAGGGAAGAGCAGAAAAAGCAAACAAAGTCTGACTCCTTTCTACAAGTTTCTGCAAAGATTTGGACACAAGTTTTCAGCTCAAGATCTCACTAAAAAGCTGAGACCAAGACCACAAAAACCCATTTCCAAAACCACGACAGGGTTGAACTTTAATGTAGTTTTATAAACACATTTGACAGACAAAAACAAAGGTCTGCAAAGTACAACATGCAAAATCCTCAAACTGGACTCATTTGTTCAACTTAATTCTTTAAAAAAAGTTATTGTCTTGGTTTAAAAGCTACTTATAGGCCCACAATTATCTTAAATACCTGTAAATCAGATATTTATTCAGGTGAATGAGCCCGAAAATATGAGTTCAGGGGTTTTTCTGTTCAGTTTCTGACACACGAGGCAATGAAAAAGATTTCCAGAGGCAGAAAAATCAGTGTTTTGAGTCAAATTACAACACGATTTAACCTTTTAAGACCTGGTATTTACAAAAGTGAACGTTTTATTTCTGTTTCTCAGACCCATGAAACTTTATTTTTGAAAACTTTAATCTATTAGCCACATTAAGAGACACTTCCCATGTTGAAAAAGTGTAGTTATGAACAATAACACTGAAACGTAACTTCCTGTACAAAGACCAAGTTCAGTTTTTATACTTATTAGGTCTTAAATTGCAGGTAGAAACAGAAAATGCACATCAGACTTTTAAGAGGTTAAAGCTTTTTGTCACCATCTGATGTTAAAAATATAAAATGTGGAAAAATCTGGTGCTACAGCGACTCTACGTCCTCACATTTTTGCCTCTTTTGTTGATGACGGTTAAATCTAGAAGGATGGAAACAGCCTGGAAATATCTGTGTTTATTTGCTGAAACATCACCGATCATTATGGATCACTTCAGATATCGATGGCGTCGCTGGTCTGTGTTTTCTCTGCTCGAAGTTGTCAGAGTGTGTGTGTGTGTGTGTGAGCAGATTAACTGTCTGAAGTGTTTACGCGCGTGTGTGTTTTTACTCTCTCAGAGACGAACATTAGGAAGCATCTCTGCTCGTTTGGTTTCTGACAGCAGCTGAGGAGAGAACATGAGCGCTGCTGTCCGACAAACACCGACGCAGAACAGATTTGTTATTTTCTCTTTCTGAGCTTCTGCAGCAGCTTTAACAGGATTCAACACAAACCTTCAGGGAAATTTCCAGCTCCAAAAAAAAAAAATGCTCAAAAAAAGAGAAAAGAAAAGCAAAGAAAAAGTCACAGATGCAGAGCTGTGCGTTAACATCCGACCTCAATCCTCTAATTTAACCTCCAGAGATTAGGACGAGCCGCTAATCCAGACAGACAGAGGAGAAATAAAAAGAGAGAGAGAGGAGCAGAGTCCCGGTCCTGATGCATTAGTTATGTT
>RPOG01004745.1:0-40356 GCA_008086565.1 Thalassoma bifasciatum
GGTAGGTTAATTCACCCCTGTGCTTCAGCTTGTCTTGCTATTTCAATAAATGCCACAACTAGTTCTCCTCTAGACAGCACTTAAAGCTGCTTGCTCATATTAGTATATATAAATTTATTTACACACATCTGTTGAAAATAATATACGGCAACTTATCACAGAAAAAAGTGTGTTTTAAGCCTGAAGTGTGAAAGCATTCGAAGTACAGTACAGTGCCATTACAAAAACTGAATGTAGGATTTGTCCTTTAATGAAAAACATGCGTAAATTGTGTCATCATCATTTCTAGCCAAGAAAGAAAATTCTGCTATTCTTTCAATTTGGTGGCGTGGAAGTCTGAGCTGTCATCTGAACACACATACTTGAACATGAAAAAAGCATTGGTACATGACTAATGCTTTTATTTTGAAGAACAGGGTCATGTGCTGCCGGATGAAGTTCATTTAGGGTCAAAGTAATCCAGTTTGTAACCATGTCAAAATCTTCCAACACTATTATCCAGAGGACACACAGTGCTGACTATAAATAGCCACCTGTTCTGAGCACAGATGTGGCTTCCCTTCTCTCAGAACAAACTTTTGAAGAGGCAGATGCAGATACTAAAAAAAGAGAAGACTGCTGTGTGAGGCCAGGTTTGTTAAGCTGTTAACAAATTAGAAGACACAGAACAACCAGACAACAAAGTCACAGTCTGCTTAGACTGAGTGTGTTACATGTGCAAAAAGCTGAGCTGTCTGTCTGCTTAAAGATTAGATTGTTTGTCTCCCCCACAGCGCCCCCCAGTGTTCGCACAGAGCTGTAACAGAGTAGTGAAAGTAGTTTCAGTAAACACGTTGGCAGAGTTACTATGACTCATTCTGATGAGTCAAGAACTTCAATTATGTGTTAAAATAATAAGTAGAAGCTAGGTCTGCGAGGGAAATGAATCCCACAAAAAAAAGGAAAAGAGTGCCAGGAAGAAATGAGGAGTCAAAGGAGTGCAACGCCTCCTTACGGCACAGGTTATTTTTAGTTGAGTGAGGAATTGCTTAATAGTTCTGTGTATTCAGTCCTTGAAAGTAAAAGCGGTTTCACTATGATTGTAACATGTAGAACCATTCAAAGTGAATGCTGAATTCCTTTGATGTAGCTCCTCTTCTGAGGATAGGAGGCTAAAGTTAGCTTTAACCTATATTCTTCTACTGTTCTCTCTTCAATCCAGTTAACCTACATTGTTGTCAGCAGAGGTCTACTGCCGGGGCAAACAAGCTCAAGCTGTAATCCTGACCATTCATATAATGCCCCAATTAAAGCAGAATAATCCCAACAAACTGTGCTGCTGCGGACTGCTGTATAATCTATAATCTGCTCTGTGCTGCTTCCATCTGTTCCATCAATATCAATAACATTAATCCATAGGGCTGATATGAAGTCGTGCTTTGGACTGGAATTCCCTTTAAATCCATCCCCACTCTGAATGTTTTCCCGTAATACCAACAACACAACAGAGCTTCAGGAGGAGAACTCAGATTTTTCTATATCTTTATGTTATACCCCTATCCAAGCACATGAATCTGCGCTGAAGTCAATATCTAGGCATTAGTTCCAAATTTCAAAATTCAAAAAAGAGCAAAGCTGTAGGATAATTTCCACAAAGAAGATTCAAATGTAACTTTGTAAGTATTTTCTTAAGCAGAGTCGCTGAAACACGACCAAAGAAAATCTGGCAACAAAGAGGATTTTGAAATCTAAATCATCCAGATTCAACTAAAAACGTCCACACGGCAACTGAGACACCCATAAGAAGAAAGGAAAAGTGACTGAGCTGAAATGTGAAATGAGGCATCTTTGCACGCCAATCGTCAAGTATGATTCAGTGAGTACAAGTGTGACTCACACACTTTCCAAAAGCAGACATCTTTTTTTTAGTCCTCGCCAATTTCATCACCGAACCACCGTAACCACCCTCTGCACCAAATGAGATGCTGGGGAAAAGTCTTCGAAGGAAGGTCTGGAACAGTTAAAAAACAAGAACTCAGAACTCCCTGATAACTGAACTTTTGCTGTTAATGCAGTCGATGCACTAAAATTCATCATCAGAGCTGAGCAGGAAAGTCTTCTCTGTGTCCCCCCGGCTGCCAGCAGCAGTGTGGGTGCGGGACACGGGTGGTGGCGCCCCCTGCTCCAGTGTGGACTGCTGAGTGTACTGCTGGTACGCTGGGGAGAAGTTGTGGATGGCGTCCTGGACCATGTCCCCGGGGCTCATGGTCTCCTTCAGACTGCTGGAGATGCTCTTCATGGGGGCGCAGCGGCCTGAGGGGGGCAGAGAAACCAACCAATCAGATGTCCAGAGGGGTGAGAAAGAGTTAATGGGGTTGAACAGAGTTGGAAAGGGAAGGGCAGCGTGGGAAGTGTGATGAGCAGGGTAGAAAAGAGGAGGAAGAAATACAAAAAGTGTGGTTATTTAGAGCAGGAGAGGTGGAGGGTAAAGATATAAAATGATTGAGAGAATAAAGAGAGAGGGGTAAAGGAAGTTAGGGAAGAATAGACTTGGGGAAGAAGGGTGATTTAGAGGAGGAAGAGAGGGATGAGAGAAGAAAAGCTAATAGAAAAGTCATGGGGTTCGCTGATTTAGAGGGTGTTACACAAAGAGACAAGAAAGAGGAAGAGAAGGAACCGTAGAGGGACAGCAGATGTGATTTAGAGGGCAAGAGGGAACAGACAGGAAAAAGAACTTGCAGTAATGAAAGACAAGAAAGTGGGACTGAATGGAAAGATTTGTGTAAAAACTAGGGCTGAACAATTTTCAAAAATAATCTATTTGCAATTGTTTTTCCCGACATTGCAACTGGGATTCACGTTACGAATTGTTAAAAACACTGTAAAAAAAAAACACTCTTCATTTAAAAGAATAATATATATGATATAAATAAAACTAAAAATTGATAACTTTAAAGACAGCTATTTTGATTCATGTGTCAAATTTAATACTACTTGCTACACTGAAGGGGCGGATCCTTTTTTCAATCTCGTTTTGAATAAGAAAAACACAGACGTGAGGGAGAAAGGAGGATTTTTGTACAAAAAAGTCTCTTTGCATATAGAGGTACGTCTCAAAAAATGTGGATATCACCAAAAATATATTACATATCATTTGTTTCAGAAAGTGAAACTCAGGTTTTATATAAACTCATTACACATAGAGTGAATTGTTTACGCCTATATTTCTTGAAATGTTGATGTATGCAGCTTACAGATAATGTTTTAAAAAACTGAAAACTTCCAAGAGTATTAAAAACTTGCTAAATGAAAGTAGCAGCATGACAGACAGGGTGATGCAGTTACATCCTCAGTGTTTCACCTACCAAACTCTCCATACGAGGGAACAGGTCCTTTACAACGCAGCACAGAGAGAGGAAGAGGTTGGAGGAAGGTGGATATGAAGAAAAAGTTAAGAAGGAAATCCCAAAAACATGCTGAAATCAGAGTGGCCCTCATTCATCAGGTATATATACAAGTAAAACATGGTTGTACAGTCCAATCCCATGCCAGGTCTGAGTCTGTGTCCATGAGTTACACACCAGAGGGAAGTGCCTTTCACTTTGAAAAATTAACAAAGGGTTTTCAACTACTGATCAGGCCAGCTGAACTGTGAATATTTTGGGCTGTGTTATTAAAATGATGATTGTTTTCAGACCCCGTGGGTGGCTAAGGATCATTTGTGAGTCTTTTTTGGCCCTTTTCCACTGACTCGCCTTGGCCCTACTCTACTCGGCTCTACTCGCCTCTACCAGGTTTGTGTTGCGTTTCCATTAGCGCGGTACTACGCGGCAGACGCCAGTTTTTAGTACCTACTCTACCCGGGTTTTAAGCGAGTAAAGCCGATACTAAAAGGTGACGTGGACGGACTGCCGGTCACTCATTGGTCAGAGAATGTCGTCACAGAAGCAAGACTCTGTAGAATCACTTACAGGAGGCAAACAAATAAGTCAGTCATGGGTTTTTAATGACATTTAAACCCGACCGCACAGAACCAGACTGAATGAAGACAAAATACAGCCCTAAAATGCTCCTTCATGATTCCTAAATAAGTTAAAAGTCCTTTTTAAACGAAAAAGAAGTTAACCACAAAGATAGTTCGGTTCAAAGAGTCTTTTAAATTAAATCAAAGTTCGTCGGCGCAGGAGCGATCTGTCTGCGACGAGAGTCTTTACGCACCGATCAGTCCATTAATCCACAGGGAACCAAAAAGGAAAACCAATTCAAAGAAGAATGATTGATCAACAAAAAATCTCTGCTATACCAGGCCCAAAAATCAAAAATTAGAGCGATCTCACAGCAGGATCCAGGGAAGAGTTAATGTCAGGAAGCAGCTCCTTCGTTTCCCTCTGCGTGCAGCAGCACGAGGCTGTTGTTACCTCCGTTGTCATGCCGCCCGATATTGAGCTGCTGTATTACTTTAATGAAATCTTTTGAAAGCTTTGTTTTTTCCTTTAAAGACCACAGTGGCACATATGTTCGTACAAAATTATGTTTGTGTCACGTTATAGATGAACATGCACGCACTTCTGCGCAACACTTTAGCGCAGCTGTTATAAAATCCACGCCCACCGTGAATCTGTAGTCGGGCTAGAGGAAAAGATAACCAAACCGTGTAGAGCAGAGTAGAGTAGAGTAGAGCCGAGTAGGGCTGGAATTGCATAGTGGAAAAGCGCCATTTGTAAGCTTGTCTCAACACGTAAATCTGCACCAGTTTCCATGTAAGATGAATAAATGAGGGCCATTGAGGGATGTAAGTCAAAAGTTTCAGTTGAAAATGATGAAAAAGAAAGTCAAAACAGTGAGTTGGTACAAAGATACAGGTGACGTGTTTCAAAAAGAGAGAATGTGAATGAGCAAATGTTTACTTGAGGCCTAAGGTGAGTTTTTTTTAGTGGACATGCAATTCAAACTTCCTTACTGTAAACGCTCTTTTTCAGCTCTCACCTTGTAAATCCAGACTCTTGTCCATGTAGACTCTGTATGTGAAAGCATGGCGCAGAGCCAGCGCTGCGAAAAACATCTCTATGCAGATGATGAAGTTCTGGTACCCAGCAGCCACTGTGCCCTCACCCACGGACACCTCCACTGAGTTAATCTGAGGGATGGCCCCACACTTCTCCAAGATGGCTAACAACATTCCTGAGAGCAGATGACAAGACGACAATGTGAAGGACAAGACCGTCTCAGAGCAAACGGATTCATAGAGTGGTGCAGCAGCCTTACCCTGCCAGAAGGACAGAAAGATGACTGATTTGACCATGAAGAACTTGAGCATGGGGCTGTAGGGGCTGAGGAGATCCCTGGTGGAGAAGTAAAAGAGGAAGAGCGCGTACAGAGACAGGCTGACGGAGATGTTGTAGATGATGGTCACGTACAGGTAACCGCTGGCAACACTGAGGAGGGAGAGGAAGTCAAAGGAGACAGTGTTGGAGTTGTTGATTTACAGCTTGTTTTGTTTTGAACACTGTGGTTCAAGGTCAGAGAAAGAGCTGAACTTCAAATCCAAGGTTAATGTCCTGAACAGAAACAGTTAGCTGTGTAGGGATTGAGAAGTCAAGAGTATTTATGTATCCATAAGTGGGAGGATTAATCCAGAGGGGGCTGTTCCTCTCTAACAAAGAGGCATCAGTTTTATGGGAGTTGCTGCATTACGTATGAGAACCTCTCTGTGTGGAGAACTTACTTGAAGTCTCCGTCCTTGTATTTGCCGTAGGCCTGCAGGACGACAGTGATGATGGCCATGAGCGGTTTGACCACACAAAACTGCAGAGTGGCCTGTTTACAGAACCGCAGGAAGCCAATGGAGTAGGATTTCCCTCCCAGACAGCAGGTACCGTACATACAGCTGGACCTAAGGCAAATGCACAAATGTTAAAGATCATCCTGATACCGAGAAAAGTTGAAATTCACAGAAAGAGCTTGAAATATTTTCACCACACAAATAAAGAATCTTTTATTTTCTGTCCTATAAATAAAACTGTGAATTCGAGGTAATCTGACACTTACTCAATCGGCTTTCCTCTGATCTCGGCCATGATGGCACTCTCTCCTCCCAGGTACTCATAGCACAGACTCAGGAAGTTATAAATCACAAAAGCTGAAGAGAGGAAAGGTTTGTTGTTATTATTTTTATGGAGACAATTTACACCTGTAAATATGGTACTTATGCAAAGGTAAACAGATGTTAAAGAGGAAACTAATTGACCTTTGAAACCCAGAGGTAATAATGAAACTGGAAATGGGATTTTAATGATAGCACCAACAAGACTCAGGTAAAAAAACGAAATAATCCTCATACCTTTTCTTTTATCTGTTACCTGCTATAATATAAGTCATTGTTTGTAACACTTTCTTTTATCTTATTTATTTCTAGTATATTTAACAATATTAGTATATCCTATTTATATAATTTTCCCTTCAATCTCACCTACTTCCTTCTCTTACTGTATGGATTTTATTTATCTACTTGTTTCATTACCTTAAAATTCTATTGTACAAAAATTGAACATTTTTATAGCTTTTCAGTGTAACAAGATTTCCTTTTTTAAGACAGAGAGACAGGAGAAAACAAAAGCAATAAAAACAAAAAAACAACAACGCATGTATTCATATTCTAAATTAAGTAAAACTAATAACAATTATTATAATTATTTTTTTAAAAAGCAATGAGAATACATGGAACTTATTTTTTTACAAATCTGCCAACACCTGTGAATTTTGTCAAGTGAAAGATCAGACAGTTTAAGTACAGGAGTTGAAGTAAAATAAACCTTTTATGCACCACAACATGTTTTCAAAATAACAAGACCTCTCACATGACAATATAGGGTTCGTGCTATGTTAACAGATTTGTGGGATTGTAAAGGTAGTCAAACAGCTACATATCATTTTATGATAGGTCTTCTGTATATTTTTACAGCCTAGAAAATGTCACCCTCAAAGAGTCTTAAACATAAAAATGGATGCAGCAAAGCACAGCTTTAATGAAGAATGGATGCCTGAGATAATGTTCTTAAGCAACAGTGACAGTTGCTGCAAATGACACCCAAAGGTACAGTGTTTCTAAAAGTTGATACAATAATTAAAGACTGATCAGTCCATTCTTCTTTAAAGCTTTTTAGATTTTTTCTTAGGGCCCTTTGAAGTGATCTTTTCAAATAGATTATTCAGCAGGCATTTCTCATGCAAGTGTTGTCAGATGAAACCTTGAATATTTCAGTCACCCCCTAGTGGCTAAGTGCAGAACAAGTCATATGAGTCTGTTTACAACGACAAATCTTTGACAAAATAAAATAACAGACACTTTATATGAAAATAAATAAATCAAATAAGCACACATTACTCAGGATACAGAGAGCATCTGGCCCTGATAAGTCTGCCAAAATCAGCTGGCTTTTGTACAAATGTGGTTGATACTTGTAGCGAAATGCATGATAATGGAATGATAAGCATGGGATAAGATATGCAAATAATTCAACTCTTTACATTCAAACACCTGTAACTGTAACTACCTGTAACTAAATTAGAAATTAATATTTGGCACTCATTCAGCATTACATCTGTAAGAGCTGCATGCACAATCATCAAACCTACAGCAGAGAGACGCCAACAGCTGCTACTCAGTCATTGACATTGACTTGGGTGTCAGCTGTCCAGTCCTGAATACACAGCATGTAAAAGTCACGCTGCATATTCACTTCACTGAGGTCATCAATATGAGGCCTCTGGCTGCTGGAGCTGCAGAGCTACAGCTGCGTGATCCCTGCTACATTAGAATATGAGAAATGATGTTCTTCAATGATCTTAGCCCATTTATTTTGTTGCTTAGAAGCATTTGAAGTTTGAACTGTTTTAGTATGGATTTTCTTATGCACGAGACAAAAAAATCTTTGAAAGAGAAAACTGAGAGCAGCTGCAAACAGACTTCTCTCCTGCTGGACATAAATCTTCCTTCGACATTAAACACGTGTGACCTCAGGCAGCAGAGGCATCTTTACTTCCTGGGGGATGCACTTGAGCTGCTCCTCACAGCGATGGGGGATCAGACCTTCCCTTTGAGACTCGTATTCACCTGAATGTCTCTTGAGACCAGTGGATTATCTCTCCTCGGTGCCACTTCACTGAGAAGGTGGTGACGACCAAGGAGCTCATATAAACACAGCCTGGGCTGAGGGCTAATCCTGTTAGCACACACATTCTCTCATGGGGGGTTTGTGTGACTGTGCATGTGAGGTGAAATAAGGGGAGCATGATGGGTGCGTATCAGTGAACTGTGAAAGCCAGGCATATCTGAAGCTTTCAGTGTGTGCTATAATGTGTGAGGCTCAGGAGGTGTGTGTTGGTGTGTGTTGTGTCCCAGCCCTGATCTGAAAGCAGAGAACTGCAGACAGAGAATCCTGTTACATCAGCTGTCTGCTGCTGACTTCATATATTCTTCTTGGACCTGACTTCACCTCCTCTCCTCATCGAAGCTGTGACTGTGTGACAGTGTCGTCTGTGACCGACAGTGATGGTAATAACAGGTCATACATCACAGATCTCTGTTTGACTCAGCACACTAAATGGGTGATAAGAAGTGGTTCCTCTGTGGAAGGAGCTCTCTCTCTGTCTCAGCTGTTTACCATCACACCCTCTACCCTCTCCCCAAGGAACCCTGTCAGCAGTGCCTGTTGCTACGGTGATACAGTAACCCTGCACACAATGAGGACAGGAACCAAGCAGCAAGTTTGGTTGAGAGAAACTCATTATCTGACATAGCTGTTCTGGGTGATGAGGAAGATTTGTGAGAGCAGTTGCCATGCAACAGGTTGGTCATCCTCACTGAGAAGCAGATCAGAGCAGGGCACAGTGATGTGGGAAAAGGAGAGAGAGAGGGAGAGGGAGAGACAGATAGAGGAGGACATGGATAGATGGAGAGAGAGAGAGAGATGTGGTTGACTGGAGAAGGGAAACAATGTTAAGTGAGATTTTGCCAAAAAATAAGAGAATAAGGGAAGAGGAGGAGAGCCTTCTGTTTGAGGAGGCGAAATGACAACCACTGAGGTGACGGCACTTCCTCCCAGAGGCAGAACCAAATATAGAACCCCTCCATCCACATTTGCATGTATGTGACATCACCAACTGTCCAACTCAGGAAGTGACGGCAGTGGGACAGCTATTTCCAGCCCGGGCGCCTCCACACATGAAGATGAGAGTGGAAGCAGCAGATTCTTGACAATCTGAGAGTCTTAGAATAATTTGTTTTGATTGTGCAAGTCAACTGCTCTCTGACGCTGATACATTGCCCATGCATTAACATTCTGACGACAGTAATCAAAGTCCATACAAGACCACCAGAAAAAATTGTACAAAAATATCTAACCCAAATATATACAGAGATGAAGGAGTTTTTAAAACTTCCGAAAAGAATAATTGTGGTGGCAAATGTGTACCCAACTTATGTGAGTGAAAACAATGATTTTAATGCTGAGTTGCTAATCAAACAGCAAGTAAGCAGCTCTGTTTAGCTCATAAAGGTGTAAATCTGACTGATACCAGTGCTTCACCAACCATGAACCTCACCACTTGTCACTGGTTTCAACAATTCACAACAACAAGAGATACCCTCAACGGAAACTGGCAGAATTAAAACTGGTAAATTTTTCCCATGAAATTTGTAGATGAGTCTTTTTACAACATACTGTATTTCTTGACTACAAGTTAGACCTTCTTTTCATAGTTTGGCGAGTCTTGCAACTTGTAGGCAGGTGTGACTCACATATCTAATAAATGAGGTGCTGTCTTTTTGGATAATTTTATTGGAAAAAATCGCTAAATTCAAACATGGACAATATTAATGAGGTAATATCTCCACTGCCCCTGATGCCACGGGCTCTGACGGAGGCTCTGTATCTCCAGTTTGGACAGTCTTGTTATAGCCCAATTTATAACAATGACACAAAATATACTTAACCTGAAATGTAATGAGTGTTCAATAATGTCATAAGATACTGAGCCCAAAAAGTAATAACTTTTTCTCAAAATGCAATAACTTGTTATTACATATGTTGTCAGATATTAAATTTGGGGGTTTTATTACATATCTTCTTACTTCAATTCAGGTCAGTGTTACATATTTGGCTCTAACAAGCCTTGCAGTCACAAACAAAGTCCTTACTTTTAAAAAGTTTTGACACCTGTCAGATGGCTCTTATCCAAGCTCACACTGCAGTGATCTGACCAGCAGCACACACAGTCAGGGGGTGCACATGAGCAGGGTGAGTGAGAGGAGCACACATAGAGAAGAAAAACTGAAACTTAACTATGGTCACAGATATGAGGTGCTGTGAGAAAAATATTTGAATCTCCTGATGTACAAATACTTGCTTATCAAAGTTATATGTGAACATTTCTCTACAGAAATACCGTAAATATACAAAATCATTCAAAATAAATGAAACTCATAGTCCAGTGTCACTGAAGTATTTTTTTTTCTCTTCATGACAGTTTGACTGTTGACATTTCTAATCTGGAGGGAATTAGCTTGAGGCGAGGGTTCAGCCTCTGCGATGTTATGGTTTCTACTACTGGATTTTCTGGTATGGTCACAAAAAGCAAATATCTTTTTCTAAACAGATCTTAACAAATGCAAATATGTTAGTTATTGACAACTTTGAGGGGTGAGATTAAGTTAACTAAAGTGCTAGACATAAAAACAAAAGCCCATCCTCACCCTCATAGCAGTCCCTGACGGTGTCAAAGTACACGTAGTACTGATCGTTGGTGAAGAACAGGAGGCTGAGCCAGGAGTCAAAGGCGTAGATGGGAACGATGAAGAGGATGCGCACGATGTGGCGCTGCTCCCTGGGTGAGCTGTAGAAACGCAGGTGCATGTAGATCTGGGACAGAGCAAAGAGATGGTTTGAATATGACAAAGCAAGTGCTGTAGTTTCATAAATTTAAACGACGGCACAAAGTCGTACAAGGAGACAAAAAAAATCTATATTCAAAATACACACAAAAATGTGAAGCACTTGTAGATACAGATAACTGAAGATAGTCAGACTTTTCCACTGTGATTCATCAGTGTCTGTTTGCTGTCTTCAAAGTTTGTAAATGTCAGTGACCTTTCCAATCGATACACCCTCATGTAATCCTACAAGAATGTGTTGGAGTTTTGGTCAAGGGAAAAAGCGATCATATTGTTAAGCTTTTTGATGTGTCATATTGTTAAGCTTGTTGATGTTTTTCTTCCTGAAAATTTTCAAAGAGCCATTTGAAGTACCTGGATCAAGTTTCCCCTTTGTGTGTGTGCGTGTGTGTTTTCTGCTCAGTTTAACAAACACCTGCTGGGGGATGTTGCCAAGCAACCCCTGTTCAACTCTGGCTCTGAGCAGATGTGTGTGTTTGCAGGATCATGTAACCTGTGTGTTTAACGCACATGAAGGTCTGAACAGAATTCAGTTTTCATTTTTGTGACACCAACAACAGATAAGATTTTTAACCCCAGCTATTGTAAACACCTTTATGTTCAATAAGAGGGAAGGTTTTGACTCTCCTGGTAGAGTGTTTCTAAGGCAGTTACCTGGTGACAGGTGAGAATGAGAGCTGTCCACACAAAGAAGCCAGACACAGCCTGAGCAGCAGGTGTCATGAGAAAAATGGGCTGGTCAGGTGTCAGCAAGGGAGCCTCAGGGAGCCATGAGATGTTGGGACCTGCAGGAGCTGCTGTGAGTGGGAGACTGGGTGCTGCCGCCAAAGGAGAGTCCTCCCCGAGCCTCTCTGACAGCGGTACGTCTCGTTTCCAGAGCCGAAACATCTGAGAATCACAGAGACAGGACAGAAGCGGGTGATGATTTCATAAAAGTTTGATAACAGAGACTTTTATCAGTGAGTGATGACACTGTGACATGATTCAAGAGCATGACCATCTATTTCAGCTTGTAATCATTAACTTGGACTGCAGCTCCCACATACTCTGTTGTTGATGTAATGTGTAAGCTCAGATAGGAAGACAGATAACAGACAAACAGATAATCTGTGCTTATTCACTGAGTTAGTGATACGCCTCTGTCATTGACACAATGATATCTTTGTTAGACTTCAGATGTTTTTCTACGTCTTACATATCCCAGTATGCAATTTGACTGCTGGCAGATTGCATGCCCAAACATATACTCTTCAGCTTTGGCATTACATGGCTGGTGTGCCTTACGTACTGTTTCAAAGTAACACAACGTGTCACTTAGCTGCAAGGCATTGTTGTTCTTTGAGTCTTCTGATCTTGAATGATCAGAAAATTCCAACGTATCCACATAAACAAACATGTACATAACCCAGGAAGCTACTGCTGAACAAAATTAATGAACACTCTTGATCCACTCTCAGCTCCTGGAGATGACTAGCCTTAAAGTGGCCAGAAGACATGTTATGTAAGCAGCAGCTTGTCACAGTTTTCAGGGTGACACTGACATGTTTTGAGGGTGCATTTCTTTTTTTATGCTGACACACAGTTGTCATTTTAGATTGAGCTTGGAGGAGACCGGGACTTAGGAGTTGTAGAGATGGAGTTTAGGGCCAATGCAGTGGGATAAAGAGCACAAAAAAATGTAAAGAAGCAGTGGATCAAATAGTAAAGCGATTACCAAATGAGCAGGAGAGACTTTTAGTCTGACCTGTCATTTCTGGTTTGCTCGAGCAGCATGGCAACCCAGTAGCACACAGACATTAAGCAAACAACACAGACAATGACAGCCTGACGTAATGCTATTATACACACACCACAGCCATTTACTTTCTTCACATACTGATTACTTTCAACTCTTTATTTAATTTGATACACGTACAGAATAGATTGAGCTGCTCTTTTTGCTGGACTGAGAAGAGTTATGGTTCCTTTTCTAAGTGTGCAGCCTGTGTATGTGTGCGACAGCAGGTCATTTGTATTGGTTTGCCAGGAATCAGCAGATCCACATTATCATCAAGGAGACACAGGCAATGGCAGTGAGGGTGAAATGCTGAGGGACATCTGAGTGGTTCATTACAAAGGCAAAGACGAGCAGTGACAATTGCACAAAGGAATAACATGAGGGGTCAGGAAAAGGCAAGCAACAGATGGAAAGGGGTGTTAGAGGACAGACGGGGGTGCTTATTATATATAAGAAGTGACGATATGAATGGTGGCTAGACTGGATTGTTTCACTCAGAACAACAACAATGAATGAAACGGAATTTCTTTGCTCTAAAACATGTGCAATGGCAAATAAAGCTATTCTGATTCTGATGGTTTTTAGTGAGCAGAAAGACCCACAAACAGGTAGTTCCCCTGTCATGCTCGGATGTTTACAAAACAGTGATTTTATTGTGTTGGATAAAGTTGGGGTGGTATAAAAATGATGGTTTCATGACTCAAACACAGGTAGCAATAAGGATAAACCGCAAAAAGACCTACCTTTGCTTATGGTGCTGAATGTTTACTGATCAAATCAAAGCCTGAAATAGAATAACAGACTAACATTAGTCGAGTAAATAAGGACAGTGTTGAGTCAGAGTGTGTGTAGTCTGTGTCAGAAGCTTCAAGCTCACCTGGTAAATCGGCTGCTGCTTCAAAAGCCTCCTCAGCTCCGTCAGACAAACCAGAAATAACCCAGAAATGGCCTTAATTCCTCCTCAGTGTTGCACCGGAGCTCCCCCGACATCCATGTTGAGCCCACAACGGACTGCCCCGTCAACCTCTACGTGTCCCCCGAAAACTCACCCGTAAAGTTAGCCCCTCATGAAAACAAGCCGTAAGTATTTTCTTAGCTCACTGTCGGAGTAATTTCACCGAGTTGAGTCAGAGTTTCAAGAGTTTCAGCAGCAAACTCTGTCCCTCTATTCTGCTCCTTTCTTCACTCCGCTGACTTCAACTCAATCCCTATCGGATTAACTGTAGATCAGACGAGCTCCGCCCACTTCGCGAGGACGAGTCTGCCCAGCCAATGACACAAGGACTATCATTAAAAATCCGGAAGAGGTCGGATTCGTTTGTTTTATACTGAGCATGCGCGGTGTCTATTCTCGGTCCTGGAAAGTGTCGGAAAAGAAGTGGATGAAATTGTGGATGATGCTCCAAACCAACGTGGACACAGTCAGCTCCCACTCATTTAGTCATTAATTATTCCATCAGCACTTCCTGTGCGCAGTGTACTGTCATAGTGTGGGAAACAAATACAGACCAAATGAAAACCCGGTGCTTTCATTGTGTTATTTTGTCATTAGAGAAAAGATGTTTGTTTCATCCAGAGACCTGTTTAACTTTGGGGAAAAGAAGGCCTCACCTAAAGCCCTCAACATTATTGTTACTGGCATCAAATAAAAAATGAGCGTATATTTTTCGTATCACAACAGTTTTCTATTTTTCAAAAATGATGTCATGTTGCATTTTTGAATTGTAAAGGGTTTAACTCATTTGCATACAGTCAGTATCTGTTTTTATCAACATGCATGTCCAAAGCACCTTTTGAATTAGGCCTTTAAAGGCAAATGGCCTCGTAAATAGCTTATAGAAAATGAATATTAATGTGAATAATGAATTATTCAGAGAGATTAACACACCTTAAAAAAGTTAAGTTATAGCCTACCTGGTTCCCTGAGGGCCTGTTAGTGAAATCTCTCTCTCTCTCTCTCTCTCTCTCTCTCTCTCTCTCTCTCTCTCTCTCTCTCAATGTCAATTCAATGTCAATTCAAAAAAGCTTTATTGACATGATAAACATACGTTTCCATTACCATAGCAGGTGTGACAAGAAAAAATGTAAACACAGTTAAAAATCTAGTTAAATAAGCTTAACAGATGTGCAAAAAGAGCATGCAGAGCAAAATATCAAGTAGAAATAAAATGTTAATAAAATAGACTATATACCTATACATTAGAAACGTTACAATTATAATTATCACCTTCAAAGTATAAAAATATTATCAAAAAGTGTACAGAGTTTTTTGATATTCATACATTATATACATTTTCAGGACCAGTCAAGGGCCTGAGCCTCAGTCACTGTCAAGGTGTACTTCCTGTTCAGGGCCAAGTGGAGCTCCAGTTTTCTCTGCGGTTTGGCAGACTTTGTCCAGTGGGTGAGGTACTTTTCTTTCTGTCTCTTGATGGTCTGGTTCAGTGTGGCGGTCTTTCTGTTTGGTGGCTCTACTTGTGTTTGTGAGCGGAGTTCTTGAACCAGCTGGCTGAGAGGATATTTGTTCACAGCCTGTCTGTGGGTGAGGGCTTTGTAGTGGAGAGTGCTGGGCTCACTTTCCTGAAGGTGCTCATAGAATTTGATTGCTCTCTTCTGGATTTTAATAATTAGAGGGTTTTGTCCTAATTCTGCTCTGCATGAGTTGTTTGGTGTATTGCGCTGAATGCGGAGGATGGATTTACAAAGTTCTGCATGTAGAGTCTCAATTTGGTGTTTGTCCCATTTTGTATAGTCTTGGTTAGTGAGTGGACCCCAGACTTCACAACCATAGAGAGAAATGAGTTCTATGACAGAGTTTAGTAATTTGATCAAGATTAGAATAAGGATGTCTAATTTAATATTCTTTTTAATGGTGCAGAAAGTTCTTCTGGCCTTGTCTCTCAGGTCGTTCAAAGCCTTGTTTAAGTTCCCTGTGGAGCTGATGTTTAGGCCTGGGTAGGGGAAGTTTTTGGTGTGCTCTAGGACATTCTGATTCAGGAGGAAAGTGTGGTTGGGCTGCCGGGGGCCTGGTCCTTTTTGAAAGATCATTATTTTTGTTTCGGATTGGTTCACTGTAAGGGCCCATGTCTGGGACAACTTGTGCAGGAGGTGGAGCTGTTGTTGTAACCCTTCTTTGGTTGGTGACAGCAGCACCAGGTCATCAGTGAACAGCAGGCGTTTGACCTCTGTCTGCCAGTGTGACGCCTGGAGCTGCAGACTGTTCTAGAGACTCCGCCAGTTCATTAATGTAAATGTTGAAGAGGGTTGGGCTCAGATTGCGCCCCTGTCTGACCCCCCTTCTCTGAGGTGAGAAGTCAGTGTGTTTGTTACTGATTTTAATGGCGCACTTGTTGTGAGTGTACATTGACTTTTTAATGTTGTATGTTTTTTTTCCTATTTTACTTTGCAGAAGTTTATATTGCTGACTCTGGTGCCAAATTGAATCAAATGCTTTTTTGAAGTCTACAAAACAGGAGAATAGTTTGCCTTGGTTTTTGCTGGTTTGTTTCTCCATCAGGGAGATGGTCTTCGTTCTTTCGTTCAGTTCTCTCTCTCTCTCGCTCCCTCTCTGTCTCCTTTGTATATGACTCTTGAAGAGTATATGGTTGCTAAAAAGTAGCGTTGTAGTACTCAAGACTGGTCTTGGGAACATATTTTAGGGGTCTTTGTTGTGTCTTGGACTCAAGAGCATTTTTACCTCGTTGTCTCGGTCTCTGACTGGCTGGGCTCAGGATTTGCCATCAAGCCTGGTCAAGACCAGCAATGTTAATTGATAATCTAATAATTAATTTTCAATCGAAATGTTTCTGATTAATTTATGTTGTAATTTGACTCAAAACATTTACTGTCAGCTCACTAATTGTTCTACCTCTTTGTAAATCTTTGCCAGTACTTCATTTGTCAGACACCTGCAGAAACTGGGACATCAGTCCATCTCATTTCTAGTCAGAAAAACCTCTAAACACTTACTTTGGGCCTCATTATCCTAATAAATTAACATCTGATTTTCAGGTATTAAAAACAATTTGGGACTTCTCAGTGTCTTTTAGATAACAATTTTTTTTTGCCAGAAATTGTTAAGATTTGTTCGTTCCTACCCTCACCTATGGTCACGAGCTCTGGGTAGTGATCGAAAGAACAAGATCGTGGATACAAGCGGCTGAAATGAGCTTCCTCCACATGTGGCTGGGCTCTCCCTTAGAGATAGGGTGAGAAGCTCAGCCATCTGGGAGGAGCTCAGAGTAGAATCGCTGCTCCTCCGCGTTGAGAGGAGCCAGATGAGGTGGCTCGGGCATCTGATTACGATGCCTCCTGGACGTCTCCCTGGGGAGGTGTTTAGGGCACGTCCCACCGGGAGGAGACCCCGGGGCAGACCCAGGACACGCTGGAGAGACTACGTCTCTCGGCTGGCCTGGGAACGTCTCGGGATCCCCCAGGAAGAGCTGGACGAAGTAGCTGGGGTGAGGGAAGTCTGGGCTTCCCTGCTTAGGCTGCTGCCCCCGCGACCCGACCCCGGATAAGCGGAAGAATATGGATGGATGGATGGATGGATGTTAAGATTTGAGATTTTGCGCTCTTCAAGATTTGCAGACATCTTGTTTTTTCCTGTCAAATCTATTCAACAAAAATAGATCAAAGAGAGAATGCTCTGTAAGTGTTAAACCTTGTCATGGTTTTAAAAATTGATTTTCTTGGTCCTGGTCTCGTCTTGGTCTTGGTTTGTCTAGGTCTTGGTCTTGACCTGGTCTCCATTCTCAAAAGTCTTGGTCTTGTCTTGTCTCACTGCATTCTGGTTTTGGGTGAGTCTTGGTCTCAGATAGTGTGGTCTTGAGTACAACACTACTGTTGCTGTTGTTTCGACTCCTGGTCTCCACCATTTGTTGCTGGTCTCCCCCATTCTCCACTCCAGCAGTGTGCACAGAGAGATGGCAAGATGCATTCGCCCCCCACATGACCCAGTTGTTGAAGAACACGCTAAAGCGTTCTCTCGGGAACCAAAACACATCCTAAAGTGCCCTTTTGGGAGTCAAACTAGCATTAGTGCCCTCCTGGATGACAAACCACACTAATCTTCCCCTTTGGCTGGTTAAAACAGGATAAACCGACCGCCTGGGAGACAAAACACATGCTGAAGTGCCCTCCTCTCAGGTGCCATAATGTGTGCCAAAGTGACCTCCTGGGAGCCCAGAACGCATGCTGAATGTGATTATTTTCTTTCATCCCTGCCAGCAAAATGTCTGTAAACACCACTACACCACTTCCCACATTTTCTGTCCCTCTTCTTTAATTCAAGAAGACATGAAATATATTTACAGCAAATGGACACATGTAATGTCTGTGTATATTTTTATTGATTCAGAAAATATACACAAATATCATAGTAATAAAGTTGAAGCATGGTAAAGAAATGTACAGGACATCAGACCACTCACTCCTGACATCCATCCTTCCTGATAGTCCTGAGGTCAAAACACTCCATCATGTATTCACAAGAACTTCTCTGTCATTGCCTGCCACAGTGAAAATGAAAAACAAACACTTGTGGCTGACTCCAAAGGTAATCAGTAAAAAGTCTGCTCCATTTTAGTCCCCAGGTTATCAGGAAGTATCAGTACTCTTCTCTCCAGCTCCATCTTTAAACGATATTTCACATTCTGGCAATAAGTATCTACACATTTTTACATTTTTTTTTTATAAAAGAAAAAAAGTGAAAGTAAAAGACAGAAACTAAAAATGTAACACCAGACTTGCTCTTCACCAAGATCCTGTAACTTTCTCAAGAACTTTCACACCCGGCATTACAAGCTGGAATATAAGGCTTTTTCATATCATACAATCTACATGGCTCTCCCTAGTATTCCATCAGAAACATAGAGTAGTCTTTCTCCTCTTTTTATATCCAATGAGCTGTCAGTCTCTTCTAGTTAAGAGGGTTACAACTGTGCTGGACAGTCTAAGGATTTTTGACTAATTACTGAGAATTCATGAAGACTTTTCGTCCTCTGTCCATCCTTGTCTTTGTCTCTCTAAAGCAAAGCTAAAGGCAAAACGTACACTTAAGACAATAACACACAGACAGTGACATTTATTGACAAAAGCAGCCTTTCTCCCATCCACAGATGTACTGCAGACTTTCACATTCAGCTCTGATCCTCTCCATGGTCTATTTTCAAGCATTCCCTGTCTCATCTATTACAAGCCTGTATACACTTTGTGTTTGTCTCCACTGTTGTTTACATATTTATTTTTTAATTCAAGAACACCATAAGCAGCGGATGTAGATCTCAAACGTCAGCAGTTGGTAGTTGATATTTTTTCTTTAAATTTAACCACAGGTGTAAACGACAGAAAAACTGAAACGGAGTCCTTTTGTGCACTTTGACATTATTTTTTTTTTTGCAAGTGGAACCTCTGAGTCGAATATAAATGAAGAAAGGGTGGGGTCTGTGTGTTGTTTCACTCGCTTATCTCTCTGGCTACTGCCCAAAAAGAAGTCCGGACTAGTTTGAGCCCAGAGTTTGTTTGTCCTGGTGGTTTTTCTAACATTTCTTTAGTTTCTGGTCACCAGTCTTCACACAGCATTCTGACAGACACACAATGGCCTCCATCCTTGCTTCACGGGCCTGCTCCTCCTGTCCTCCTTCACGCACTTATATTCTCATTCATTTGTTTGAAAAGTAGGGGGTATATTATACCCTGCAGCTGCTGAAACACAAGGAACAAAGAAAGAGAAGTGTCATTTTCTGAGTTAACATGTGGATGTGACATTGAAGACAATCACTTTTTCCTTGTCTTAGGTACTGATGTACAATAGCTGAAAGTTATTAGGAGAAAACAAACACATTATCAGAAGTAAAAACTCTACCACAGAGATTCACTATCTGAAAAATGTGTAAAAACATAACTGGCCATGATGACACACTGTGACACTGTAACACAGGCATAACGCATTCATCAGCTGATAACCCAAAGATATACGTAATTAACAAGAAATCAAGGCTTCCCATTCACCATCAATAATTTATAATAATAATTGTGAAGGTTAGTTTAATAGGATTTGTTCATAAATTGTAAAATATGTAACATATTTATCAGAATACACGATGTTACAGTGCAGAGATGTATTTTTTACATGGGTACCACTGTGCCCTCAGCACTGACAGCTTTAGCTGATTTCTTTCCCATGTGTGTAATGTTGTCCAATTTTCACTTTATTCAAACCAAGCAAATGTAACGGTTAAGTTTGTAACATTCACTTGCATACAGTGGTGTGCACAGTGGGAGGTACAGCGGGGTCAGTTGACCAGTTGTTAAAAAAAACGCATGCTTAAGTGCCCAATAAAGTACTTTCTAGGCAGCCAAACGTGTGCTAAATGACCCTTCCTGAATGCCTAAACAAATGCTGACGTGCTCTCCTGATTAGTGAGCCACACTTTGGCCTGTTTACATGACAATGCTTGCTGTAGTATACATGGGAATGGCAGATTTGTACTTGGCCAGTACAAACACAGTTGTGCCTGAAAGTTTACACCCCCCAGCAAAATTTCTGATTTTTTGGCCTTTTCTCAGAAAGTGTGAATGGTGTCACAAAAACCTTTTTATCACTCATGGTTAGTGGTTTGGTGAAGACATTTATTGAAAAAGAAATATAGTTTACCCTTTTTAAATCATATTGACAACTGGGTCAAAAATGACTCTGATCAAAAGTTTACACCCCCCCAGTTTTTAATACCTTGTATTTCGCCCTTTAACATCAGTAACAGCTTGAAATTCTTTGTGGTCGTTGTGGATGAGGGTGTTTATTATCTCATGGTAAAACTGCCCATTCTTCTTGGCAAAAAGCCTCAAGGTGCTGTAAATTTTTGAGCTGTCTTGCATGAACGGCAAGGGTCTTTGAGGTCTCCCCCCACTGGATCGATGTTATCAAGGTCAGGAGACTGAGATGGCCACTTCAAAACCTTCACTTTCTTCTGCTGTAGCCAATGGCAGGTTGATTTGGCCTCGTGTTTTAGATCATTGTCATGTTGAAACGTCCAAGTACGTCTCATGTGCAGCTTCTGGGCTGATGGGTGTAAATTTTCCTCCAGTATTTTTTGATAACATGCTGCATTCATCCTTCATTCATCAGTTTGGACCAAGTTTCCTGAGCCTTTGTAGTTCACACATCCCCAAAACATCAGTGATCCACCTCCGTGTTTCACAGTAGGAATGGTGTAACTTTCATCATAGGCCTTGTTGACTCCTCTCCACATGTAATGTTTATGGTTGTGGCCAAAAAGTTAAATTTTGGTCTCATCACTTCAAATGACTTTGTTCCAGAAGTCTTGAGGCTTGTCTCTGTGCTGTTTGGTGTATTTTAAGCAGGATATTTAGTGGCATTTGTGTGGAAATGGCTTTCTTCTGGCAACCCGGCCCTGCAGCCAATGTTTCTCCAAGTGTCTCCTTCCTGTGGATCTTAAGACATTCACCCCAAATTTCTTCAGAGAGTCCTGTATTTCAGCTGAAGTAATTTGAGGGTTTGTCTTTGCATCTCAAACAATTTTCCTGGCAGTTGGAGCTGAAATTTTTGTTGGTCTGTCTGACCATGGTTTGGTTTCAACAGAATCCCTCTCTCTCTACTTCTTAATTAAAGTTTTAACAGTGCTTCTTGGCATCATCAGTTTCTTGGATTTCTTTTTAAATCCTTTTCCTGGTTTATACAGTTGGATTACCTTTTCTCGCAGATCCTTTGACAATTCTTATGCTTTCCCCATGACGCAGAAACCAGAAACTTCAACACTGCACTGAGTGAAAGATGCACGTGTCTGTCAGGAGCTCAGAAACTCACTGACCTTTTAAACACACACACTGATTACAAGCTAATAGATCACAGGTGAGGATGGTTACCTTTAGTAGACCTTCAAACACATTTGTGTTAACTTCTGTGCATTTATCAGGCCAAAAGCACCAGAGTTGTGTAAACTTCTTAACAAGGTCATTTATGAAGTTTCTGTTGTCATTATGATTTAAAAAGAGTAAACTATATTTTTTTCAATAAATGTCTTCACCCAACCACTAACCACGAGTGATAAAAAGGATTTTGTGTTACTATTCATATTTTCTGAGAAAAGGCCAAAAAATCAGAAATTCTGCTGGGGGTGCAAACTTTCAGGCAGAACTGTAAATTTTAAATTATTTTTCCTTTGATCACCTACATTTGACATCCCAAAAATCACATCAAAAATAATGTTTATTTTTTTCACAGTAGACTTTGGTGTAAACTTTGTAGCTTCTCTGACAGAAAGTAAACAGCAGAAAAGACAGGCTCTGCCTCTTATAAAGATTCTGCCTCTAACACACACTTTTGGGAACGGCCCTCAGAGTGGAATTTTTCTGAAATGCTGCTTCACCGTTGCCGTGTAAACAGTAAGTGGTGTTTTCAATGAAAACGCTGACATCACACTCAGCTTCATTGGTGCATTTAACCTTCACTGTGCCATGCGCAAAATGAACAACAACAACAGCAATAACCACCTTTAATGTTGTTCTTGCGCTGAATCTGCTGACTGCCTTTAATCCAAATGTACATTTATTGCAACATTTCTGCAATCGGTGAAGAATCTTAAATACAAATGCCAGATGATCAGTTCACCTATTCTTCATCCTCCAAACCATTGTCATGTAAACAGCTCCTACAGTTCTATCACTATTTACAGTCCTGGCATGCAAACTACACTATTTTAAGTCCCTCAATGTTTCTAGGCAAAGGCAACTTTTTCCTTTTCTTTTGTTACTTTTTGTAAACAGAAGGTGAAACGCCGTGAAAAACTGTCATGCAAATGGGGCCTTGGTCTGCTGAAACACCGTTTTGAGTCACAGAGAGGCTGAAACACAACAATATTTTTGCGTTTCACCCTAATATCGTTGTTGTGTAAACAGCCCCTAATCTGCCCCTCTGGCTGACATGATAAACATGATACACTGCCCTCCTGGGAGCCAAAACACTCAAAAGTGCCCCCTCAGGAGCTAAACGCTTGCTGAAGTGCCCTCCTTGGTGCCATTCTTGGACTAAAGTGCCTTCAAAACACATGCTAAATGTTAAAGCTCCTGTGAGGATTTTCTATCAGGTTGAGAAAAACACTACAATTAATACTGATGCATCTCTGTAACCCAATTAAGCAGACAAGACCTCCAATGCAAAAATGTCTTTCTTGTCAGTATTTTCATGTCTAAAAACAGCCGTAGAGGGGTAGGTCCCAGACACTCACTGCTGATGCAGCCTCTCTGTAAGTTAAACAGCAGATTTTTAAGTGGGATATTTAACTCTCACGAGCAGGATGTGTTTAATTTCATTATTAAGGAAAAATAATACACATGTAAAAGACAAAATCAGTAAAGTCTGCTGTGTTGGCAGGGTGCACCAGAATCGGCACCAACCTAAAGTCATAGAACAGCTTAAAGACTGCAAAGGAAGCAGTGAAACTCAACAATGAATAATACAACTTGCAAAAGATCTTAGTAAAGACAATGCATTAGCAATAAAAGAAAATTAGCACAAATGTCAGAAGTTTTATCTCCTTAGCTGTTTTTAGCAGGGCGTATTTTATACAACACAACACTGGTAGAACTGACATCTCTTTGACATGTAGCTGTGATTTCTGTCTATTTGTTTGTTTTGGCCCTGTAGGAATCCTTTCTGCCTTATCTACCTCAATCTCAGGGAATGGTAAAGGTTTCAGGTTTCGGTGATTCTCACCAATAAAAAAACAGCAAAGCTGCTTCACCATCCTGTGTGAGTTGTGAGTAAGTGTATAACGTACATCCATGTGTTTGTGACATGTCCGTACCTGCCACTGACCTGCAGGCCAGCCAGGAGGAGCTCACTTTGCCAGGTGTTCAAACGGCACACTGACCTGAGAGGAGAGAAAGACGAGAACATCAAAGAGAGGAGACAAACCCTGAAGATAAGCTGTCTTTAGATTCTTTCCTTTACACTCTTCTTTCCTTTCCTTTCTAGTTGTTAAAACCTTTGTAAGCTTTGTTAGTTGTGACAATCCGTCCAGAGTGACAACTCTGTGGACTCTGTGGACAGAATGTGGAGATGAGTAGATCACAGTGCTCCACCCATCCTCTATCAGAAACCCCAAACACTCTCATTTCATTAAGTGCTCCATCTTTTCCTGTCCAGTCTCTGCATCTCCTTGGTTTGAAGTATTTGATTGTTGGACGGCTGATGTAACGACTCAGCACAAAGAGTCTGGATATTCCAAATGGCTGCAGTCATTACTGAAAACGTGATCCCCAGTAAATGAAGAAGCACTGGAGAGAGTCCAATCACAATGAAAAAGCTGCTTTAGGACATGGGGAGCCTGCCTCAGTGAATTAGTCCTTTCTGTGCTTATATCATGTCAGACTTAAACTTCACTGTGAAATAGCTCCTCACATTCATATCTTGTTGGTGGTAATTACAAATGGGTAATGTTTGGGTATCTTCCCAGCACCAACACTGTCAAGTTAAAATAATAAAAAAATGAATGAATAGTGAATGTGTATCACCATCAAGGGCAGATATTCCATGTAATGAGGAAAGTCCCAACCATTGTATTCACAAAGAAAGCAATTATTGGTACGCAAAAAAAGAGGAGTGAGGCCCAGCTACTGCAGCTTCTGCTGAAGTTTATAAAGTAAAAGAACAAAGAATTTGCAGAGAAATCTTCACTATTCTGCCTGCTGTCCACAAGAGAGACTCGTTCAAGCAAGTTTAGAAATGAGTTTAGTGGTGGATAAACTTACATTGCACAAAGTAATGAGTGAGAAACAAGCTACTCTATGCAGCTACTCCTGATCGACTGTGACCATCTTTATGGGTGCATTATTAAACTATTTAATCTCTTAATAAATGAATCATTCTTGCCCTGCCAGAAATTCCAACTTGCTATGTGAAGCAGATATTTGCCTTGCTCATCAAAGTAAAGCACATTTTCTTATAGTTTGCCTCACACTTAGACTGCACTGCAGCACAGCTGTGTTTGAATGAAGTGCCAAAAGTTCATTCTCCCAACACTGCAAAAACTGAAAGTGTTTATGTTTTACTTTTTGGACAAAATGTTGAATTAGACTTACTATGAGACACAATTGCCTGAAAAATCCAGAAAAAAATCTTATTTTAAGATTTTTAAAGACAAAATGATTCCTGAATGGATTTTTAAAAAACAAAAATCTGCCATAGGGTAAGAAAAAATTGCTTATCATTTTAAAAATAATATCTTCATACAAACTAAATAAGTTTTGGCTTAAGAAAACTTTGAAAAGTAACTGTAGGAGCTTCATACTGTAAGCTGTGTCAACCATAAGCCCCAGGTGCCTAAATATCACAATAACAATCATTATCACCTGTTAGCTTTTTATTCCCTGAAATGTCTTGTTTTGATTGAGGGAGCACGTTTTTCACCGAAGGCAAGCATAAAAGTGTATTCTAATGTACGACCAACTTCAGAGGAGAGCAGAGACAGTCTGACTTGGGGAGCATCGAGTTCTGTGTGCACGATTTGGGAATTGGACTATATCTTTTTGCCTTGTTTGTACAAATGAAGTGAGTACAATCTTTTTGAAAAGTACTCAGCTTATATTCTGAAAAAAAAGTTAAAGGCAGGGTATGCAGGAATTTTGTATGGATTTCATTTGTTTACACACAAACTGGGCTCCTCCTCTGTGGCTCAGCGTCAGCTGCTGCACAATCTCACTACCACTGGCTGTAGCTGATAACATGGCTATCAGTGGTAGCTTTGTAAACTCACCATAGACTGTAAAAAACAGCCCTGCGAGCACCTGCAGCATCACATGAGAGAAACTCAAGAGCCATACACCTGATTTCCTGCAAACGAGATCCGCAGCAAATATAGAATCATTCTGTCTCTGTGTTACGGCCGCAATCATAACTGCTCAGGATAGCTTCTCCTACTCACTATCAGCAACACACAGTCACTTGTGCACTGGGCACGCTTTGATTGGCTGGTCATCACCCATAACAATTCCTGCTTTCTGCCCAGAAGCGTCCCAAGTAAAAAAACATCAACAAAAAAGGGAAGGGAGGGGGTCTACAAGGGGGCGAGGCAGATACAGACACTATCAGACAGGTACAGAGGCCCAGACATGAACACTGAGGGGGATTATTCCTGTAAAAACTAACATTTCATCTTTTAGGAAAATTCTGCATACTCTACCTTCAAAGCCCACTTCCTGGCACAGACATTTTTATTGATATGCTGACAAATGTGATTTCATTTGCACCCTTCTAAACTCCATTTTTTCATTTTTTAAGTTCCTCTGCTAAGATACACTCCATGGTAACTGTGAATGTCTAAGCTAAGTAACAAATCTTAATGTCCACCATGCAATGCAAAAATATGATTCAATAATTTGTTCAACCTGCAGCTTTAAAATGTCACTACACCCTCTGAGAGTAGTGTGGGTAATTTGCACTTGCAACCCTTGATGGCGTTTGTAAAGCTCGTAGTGGATCTACCTGTGATGCAGTGATGCGTGACTGGTCGAGGCGTGCAGTGAGGTCAGAGGAGGAGACGTTAGCGGGGGCCCCACGATGAAGCCTCATGGCCACCTTCCTCTCCCGCTCAGCTCGCTCTGCTCTCCCTGCCTGAGGGGAGCGGTTACCTGCACACACATAGAGACACAAGCAGAAATGAAAACTGCACTTTGTTCCCCAGATGTTTGCTCCAGAGAAGGAGAATCCTAACCTGACTGTTGGACCCCCCGTGTGGCCGGGTTTGAGGGGGCAGCATCAGCCTCGTTCCTGACTCTGTTGGCCCCTGAAAGGTTTGGACCAGGAGGTAAAGCTCGACCTCCTGCTCCTCTTTGGCCTCCTCCTGCCCGCTCCTCCCCATCTTTCCCCTCCCTCCTCTCCCTCTCTCCATCCTCTGTGGTCCTGCTGGCACCCTGAGACATAGAGCAAAGAGAGTAAAAGACTTGATGCAGAAAGTTTACAGCCTCCAAGAAGAAAGCAGATTACAAAAGCATGTCAGTCTTCTACCAACCACAACTGGTTCACACTTCCAGAACTACAGCAGAATCACTGTTAGTGTTACAACCACAGTTATGAAACTCACAAACTTTAACATGTTCCAGTCAAAGACGTAGTCGTAGGAGAAGCCCTGTCTGTGGAAAAGGTTCCTGAAGAGCTGCCTCAGATATGAGTAGTCTGGTTTGTCATCAAACCGCAGTGAACGGCACAGATTCAGGTAGGTGGAGAACTCAGCTGAGAAAAACAGAGAAGGGGAGGACAGTGCAAAGTCATTCCACGCTGAATTATTTCTCATTTTTATGTAATTGGACTCTGTTATCATCGCTTTGACTCACAGGGGTATCCCTTGCAGAGCACCTCAATGGGAGTGGACATTTTCTTCTCACTGATGCGTTCATACTTCTGCCTCTTGGTGGCAGCCTTGAGCCCCTGCCAGGGCAGAGAGCCCAAGTTGAAGTACATGAGGACATAGCCCAGAGACTCCAGGTCGTCTCGTCTTGACTGCTCTGGAGGGGGGGGGGGGGGGGGGGGGGGGGGGGGTAATAAAAGAGTGTGAGTTCAACCAACATTCACATTTCAATGTATCCCACTGACATTCTGTCACAAGCACACATGATCCACACACACTCACACTCTCACGGGTTTCTAGCCCACCGTTAGTGTGTGCACACTCTTACCGATGCCCAGATGGGTGTTGATGGAGGCGTAGCGAGCAGTGCCAGTGAGGTTCTTATTCTCACGGTATGGAATGTGCTGGTGTGTTCGGGCATCGCGGTATTTCTTGGCCAGGCCAAAGTCAATGATGTAGACCAGGTTACCCTTCTTCCCCAGCCCCATGAGGAAATTGTCGGGCTTCACGTCCCGGTGGATGAAGTTCTTAGAGTGGATGTATTCAATCCTGCTGATCTGGAGAGCAGAGATGAGGAAAAGCATTGACTGACAGAAATAGACAAAAGAATTCTATGAGAGTCAACTGATGTGGACCAGCTTGACCTGACCTGACCCAGCTTAAGGAAAGAAGGAAAGGAACAACAAAGGAAAAAAGTTTTTTTTTCTTCAAATCTGCACTATGATAATTCAATACTGCAGTTGTAAATTTTTGAACAGATTTTAAAAACAGTTGTGAACCACGGTTCTACGTTTGCTCTGTGTGGTGTTGGAGCTATGAAAACCCCTGTTCCATAATCCCTGTGACAATATTCCAGTAGGCCATGCTAAAGGCTGTCCTAGTCTATACAGCTGTTTTGACTCCTGTTAATCTTCATATTCATCTCTGAGCTGCTCTTTGGACCTTTTTTAAGGTTGCCTATTACAAAACCCAAAACCAGTGAAGTTGGCACGTTTTATAAATCGTAAATAAAAACAGAATACAACCATTTGCAAATCCCTCTCAACCTATATTCAGTTGAATACGCAGCAAAGACAAGATACTTAATGTTTGAACTGGCAAACTGTTATTTTTTGCAAATCTTAGCTTATTTGGAATTTGATGCCTGCTACATGTTTCATAAAAGCTGGCACGAGTGGCAAAAAAGACTGAGAAAGTTGAGGAATGCTCATCAAACACTTATTTGTAACATCCCACAGGTGAACAGGCTAATTAGGAACAGGTGGGTGCCATGATTGGGTATAAAAGCAGCTTCTCTGAAATGCTCAGTCATTCACAAACGAGAATGGGGCGAGATCACCACTTTGTGAACAAATACGTGAGCAAATTGTTGAACAGTTTAAGAACAACATTTCTCAAGCTATTGCAAGGAATTTAGGGATTTCATCATCTACTGTTCGTAATTTCATCAAAAGGTTCAGAGAATCTGGAGAAATTACTGCATGTGAGCGGCGAGGTCGAAAACCAACATTGAATGCCCGTGACCTTTGACCCCTCAGGCAGTGCTGCATCAAAAACCAGCATCACTGTGTAAAGGATATCACCACATGGGCTCAGGAACACTTCAGAAAACCACTGTCAGTAATTACAGTTCGTCGCTACATCTGTAAGTGCAAGTTAAAACTCTGCTATGCAAAGACAAAGCCATTTATGAAACGAAATACCAAGAAACACCACCGGCTTCACTGGGCCCGAGCTCATCTAAGAACCATCTGGACTGTTATAGGCGCAAAGTTCAAAAGCAGCATCTGTGATGGTATGGGGGTGTATTAGTGCCCAAGGCATCATGGGTAACTTACACATCTGTGAAGGCACCATTAATGCTGAAAGGTACACCAGGTTTTGGAGCAACATATGTTGCCATCCAAGCAACGTCTTTTTCATGGAGGCCCCTGCTTATTTCAGCAAGATAATGCCAAGCCACATTCTGCACTTTACAACATTGTGGCTTCGTAGTAAAAGAGTGCTAGACTGGCCTGCCTGAAGTCCAGACCTGTCCCCCATTGAAAATATGTGGTGCATTATGAAGCGTAAAATACAACGATGGAGACCCTGGACTGTTGAACAACTTCAGCTGTACATCAAGCATGAATGGGAAAGAAAACCACCTGAAAAGCTTCAAAAATTGGTCAAAAACTGCAACATTTACTGAGTGTTATTAAAAGGAAAGGTGATGTAACACAGTGGTAAAAATGCCTCTGTGCCCGTTTTTTGCAATGTGTTGCTGCCATTAAATTCTAAGTTGATGATTATTTGCAAAATAAAGTTTCTCAGTTTGAATGTCAAGTATCTTGTCTTTGCAGTGAATTCAGTTGAATATACAGTAAGTTGAAAAGGATTTGCAAATCATTGTATTCTGTTTTCATTTACGATTTACACAACGTGCCAACTTCACTGGTTTTGGGTTTTGTACAACCCCAATTCCATTGAAGATGGGCCTTTGTGTAAAATGCAAATAAAACAGAGTACAATGATTTTTAAATCCTATTTAATCTAAATTCAATTGAATACATGACAAAGACAAGATATTTATTGGTCAAACTGATAAAAATGTATTGTTCTTGCAAATATTCACTCATTCTGAATTTGAGGCCAACAACATGTTTCTCAAAATCTGGGACAGGTTCATGTTTCCCACTGTGTTACATCATCTTTCCTTCAACAACGCTCAATAAGTGTTAGGAACTGAGGACACTAATTGTTGAAACTTTGGAGCTGGAAGTCTTTATTATTCTTGTTGACAGACAACTTCAGTTGCTCAACAGTCCAGGGTTGTGCCTCATCATGGTCCACACATTTTCAATGGGAGACAAGTCTGTACTGCAGGCAGGTCAGTCTATTAGCTGCACTCTTCTACTATGAAGCCACCCTGTTGTAGCAGGAGCAGAATGTGTCTTGGTTTCATTGTCTTGCTGAAATAATCAGGGACGTCCCGGAAAAAGACAAAGTGGCTTGGATGGCAGCAGATGTTACTCCAAAACCTGTGTATACCCTTCAGCCTTAATGCTGCTGTCACAGATACTGTGACAGTTACCCATGATGCCATGGTCACTAACACACCCCAATACCATCATAGATGCTGCTTTTGAACTTTGCGCTGAGAACAATCTGGATTGTCCTTTTCCTCTTTGGCCTGGAGGACACCACGTCCACGATGTTAAAAAAAAAGTTTGAAATGTGGACTTGTCAGACCTCAGCAGACTTTTACACTTTGTTTTAGTCCATCTCAGGTGAGCTCAGGCCCAGAGATGTGGCGGCGGCAACATGTTGCAGCCATCAAATTCAAAACCTACTCCGAAGACTGAAAACGTTCAACGTCGAAAGGAAGATCCTCATCATGGTTTACCGCTCATTGATAGAATCCATTCTCACCTTCAACATCACATCCTGGTACGACCTTCTCTCCAGTAAACTAAAAACAAAACTTTCACGAATCACAGCTCAAGCCAGCAAGATAACCGGTTCAGCCCAAACTCCACTATCCTATCTGTATGAACGCTCTGTGATCAGGAAAGCCACCCTGATCACAGAGGACCGGTCCCATCCCCTCCATCAGTCCTTCAGTCTCCTCCCATCAGGCAGGAGATACAAGGTCCCACTGGCCAGGAAAGCAGTATATAAAAAATCATTCATCCCAACGGCAATCACAGCCCTCAAAAGCAAAGGTACCATAACCCAGTAGTATGTGTATTTTTTTTTTTAACTATGTGTATTTTTTACTCTGGTCTTTTAAAGTTCTTGTTATGTATGTGTGTACAAGTGTGATGGGGAATGTGTGAATGTGTGTCTTTGATGCAACTGAGGCTTGTCAAAAGATGAATTTCTGTAACCTTCTTTGTGTCAGACAATAAACTTCTCTTCTATTCTATTCTATTCTATTCTAAAATGAGTAAATATTTGCAAAAAAAAAACACAATAAAGTTGACCTTTCAAATATCTTCTTTTTTGTAGTGTACTCTAATTAATATAGGGTAAACAGGATTTGCAAATCATTGTATTCTCTTTTTATTTACGCTGTACACTATGTCCCAGCTTCATTGGAATTGGGGTTGTAATATCTTTGTATTTGGACATCAAAAATGGTTTAAAAAAGAGCCAAAGCAAACCAAATTTCACAGGCAGACGTGTAAAGGATCATACTGATACCGATTGGGGCTTTTCGCATCAAAAACTGCTCTCAAGCCGCAGCTACAATATCTGAACTGTACTGGTGTCCTTAAACGCACCAGGTGAGGTCTAAGCTTAAAGCTTCAAAATAGACTTTCAACTTTGTACGATAGATTGTGTCATATCCCACCAAATAGATCCTTAAAAGACAAAGAGGTCAATGTCTGCAAGTAAGAGCGACCACAATCATTGGCTTCAGAATATTTTGGCAATGACCAAGAATCCAAAGCTCCTCAGGGGGATTTTGAACATGATCTGAAAAAAAAAACTGAAATAAAAAGTGAGACTTCACTCTGACATCCAAAAGCAAAGAAAACTATTGGCAGCTGACACCAGGTGAATCAATCCCATTTGTCACTTTTTACAGGAAAAATTTAACAAAAAAAAACAAAGTAGAAAACCAAGAAATGTAGAGGAGATAATCAACAGGGAGATAAGAGGTGTCACTTTGTCCACAGGGGGGTTAACTGTACTAAATTGTGTGGTTGATCCTTCAACATCGGTCTAAAACAGTAGTTCCCAACCTTTCCCAACTCAAGGCCCACTGTCAAGTCACAAAAATCTTTGCGGCCCACCTCCAACCAAATAAGTATGGAGGCTGTATTATGCATTGTTAGTGCTAGATTAGTGCTAGATAGATAGAACAAATACCCGAAATTTAAGAAAAAAAAAGAGTAAAAACCAAAACAGCGGTAAGTGGTCAGTAATGCAACAGATGCCAGGCCCCAACTTAACAACCATTTGCCCACAATGTAACAACTTGTCAAATTTTGGGTTAGTGATGACATTTTTGGGTCATACAACAATTGTTTTATTACATTTCATTTTGTACTTAATTTTGTTTTTTAAATTACATTTCAGGGCTTTGTTAAATTTGTGGTCATGCTACATACTGGGCTTTAACATGCCTTCTTAAAGGATTTTTCTTACACACAAACCATGTTTGAAAATGTTTAATATCCTTATTAATATAACTGAGTTTGTACATTTTCAACATTATTCTATATATTTGTATTTTCAAATAACTACCCTTCGTTGAAATTCAGACTGCTCTGGAAATAATTTGGCGGCCCACTTGCAATATCTTTGCGGCCCACCTGGGGGCCACGGCCCACAGGTTGGGAATCACTGGTCTAAAACATACAGGGGATAGAAATGCATATGAAAGGAACATAAAACAGGGATTATTCGATTCACACAGCTTAACTGAATCTTTGACAGATGATCATTTACTTTCCCTGTTAACAGCCTGATGCTATATTCACATAGAGTATTAAATTTACTGAAAGTAGGCCAAAAAATTATACTGCTGAGTAAAACAAAAGTGTAGTTCTGGTATTGATTTGTTATCCTGTCAGACTGTCTGCTCACAAACTGCATGGAGTTAAAGTCTCAGTCATTGCAACTTTCGGAGAGAAAGCACAGAGGAGAGGAGTGATGGGAAAGGGAGGTCAGAGAAAGTTATTAGAAAAAGAGGTCAAAGTGTGGAGAGAAAATGGGACAAAAAGAACAAACGTGCCAGTTGTAGACTTAAGACTGACATATGAGGGATTAAAGCGACTCATAAAAGACACCACAGAGTGACCTCTGCGACAAGGATTAGGCCGGCCGTCTCACACAGCTCCCATGTCCTAGATTGGAATTGACTTTTACAGAGAAGCTGAATGTTGGAAGATAGTGAGGGGATAAGCCTCATCTTGAGCCAGAAAACAAGCTTCAGAGCTTTAGATGGGAATTATTCTCTGATTTTCAGTGATCCATTTAGTTTCAGTCTAAAATTAGATACATCAATTTAGTGAGGTATGCATGACTTCTTGGCCTGAGATTGACGTCGGTGCAAACAAAGGTTTGAGTATGAACAGCTATATTCCAGTCAATGATGCTGAAACAGATTAATTTGATATTCATCTGATAATTTTTAATAAAGCTATGTGTCTAAAACTTCAATGTGTTGCTTTTAAATTCTTGTTTGATAAAGACTCCATGAAAACACTTTGAAGATGCCCCCTGTGACACATAAATGGGTTTTCTTTACACTGATATAAAAACATCACACATTAATACGGTATCATGACTTGAATGAGGAGTGTGTCTCACCATCTGGTCGGCCAGCAGCAGGACTGTTTTCAGGCTGAACTTGCGGGAGCAGAAGTTGAACAGGTCCTCCAGACTGGGGCCCAGCAGCTCCATCACCATCACATTGTAGTCACCTTCTGCTCCACACCACTTTATGGAAGGGATTCCCACTGTTTGAGGGAAAATCAGAAAAGAGGAAACAGAAAAAAAAATCAAAGAGTAAGATAAAAGTATACACAATCTTCATTTTAAAAATCCATCAGTTTTCTGACCCACTTGGAATTTTACTCCATGTATATTTGCACTTCATTCTACTGTTTACACTTAACATTACCTTTAACATTACACTAACTACTCCCTGCTTCAAACTCTCAATTTTAACGTTTTATAAATGTTTTTATCTTAAAACCTTCTTTCCCTGCATTAGTCCATAATTTTGTGCTTACTATCTCACTGATGTGTGCTTGTTAGAGCCCAATATATAGACCTAACAATAACCTAAAATGTAATAACAACCTGAAATGTATTTTTTCTTAAATGAGACAAAATCCAAAATATAATACCTTATCTATAATATAACAAAAGTGCCGAGCCCAAAATGTAATGAAAAGAATGTGATAAAGCATAAAATGAAAGAACAGACCAAAGTGTAACAAGTGGTTACCTTTTGGGCAAAAAGTTATCTAGCTCAGCACTTCTGATACACTACTGACCAGTTATTGCATTTTGGGTTACATCACATTTATTTAATTATTCTTTTTCTTTTGCACTTGGGGTCATTAGTACATTTTGGGCCATTGTTTCAAATCAGGCTCTATCAAAGCTGTTCCATCAAAATAAGAAAACTGCTTAAATCACATTTCTATCACTTGAATATATTTACATTTAACTTGTGTCTTACTGTCAGTTAACGACTACAACCATTTTTTATTATCACTAAAAGCACTATTTCAACCACACACAATTTAAAGCTCCTGTTTTAAACCAACCTTAGCCATATTTTCATCTCTGTAAGCTAATCATGCGAGCAATTTCCTCACTTGTATTTTAGTCTTTTATCTATTTCTTCCGGAACCCTACATAAGGCACCTCTTTGGTATGGTTTCAAATTGTAAAGTTGCAGTTACTGTTGAATAAGAAACACCACCCCTCTGTCAGTGTAACTAGGGAAGCCCTTAAAAGCCATGATTTTCAAAAATGAATTTGCTCTTTTTTCTTGAGATAATGATTTAATTCCAGTTGTTTTCTTAAGATAATGAATTGTGTCTCTTATTATCTCAACAAAATGAAGCTGCTATCTGCTATTTTGGTGATTGGGCTTCAGCCACCTCATTTTGGAGTGCCCTTAATCAATAATGCTGCAGTGAAATTGTCTGGGAGTGGATTGAACATTTTCTTACCAATGCATTTTGATGTATTTCTAAAATCAAATGGGATCTTCATAACAGAAAAAAAATCAATTTACCATTCATGGATGTGTAGCATCAGTTATTTGCAAAGAGAACCCATGATGCCACTGAACGCAACATAGACATGACCAATTCATAATTTGTGTACATGTGCAACAGAATTTAAAACCCTGGATGGTGTGACTGCAATCATCTAAGGCACAGATGGGTGGCAAAAGGAATTTTCCAGTTATCTGTAGAAAACAAGCTTTGCTTTCGAGATAATGACAAAAATAGGTTGTTTGAAAAAAAAAAAAATCAACTTATTACCTTGAGAAAATGGAGAAAATTTGTTACAGACCACATTGGTCTTTAAGGGCTTCTGTATGCAGGAAACCATTTCCCACCATAAAACTAGTAACTGAAGCTAACTATTTTAGCCATTCTTGCTATTGTTTTCATTAATTCTTCATCACTCACCCACTTTTTTCAGTTGTAACTGAATATTTTATCCATAACTTACATGTTTCAGTTGTGTTGTGTAACTTGAAGCTAAAAAATGATACTTGTAGGTTAGGTATGAGGTATGTTTATGGATGTACACATTAGCACACAAGCATTTACCTTAACTGCCTCTCTTGCTCTACTTTTACTGCTATGATTTCAGTATCACATGCTTGTATACTTTTATGCCTAATTCTTTGATGACTTTAAAAGAAATGTTTGACCAAAGTTATATCTGAATGCACTCAACCAGTAGACAAGACCCCTTACTGCCTGAATGAATTTACAGTTCTACAAAAGAAAGGTTTCAGTTTTGGATCAGGTATGTCACAGTTTCACCACAGCTGTCATCAGGAGGTTAAATAGTGCATTTTCAACATAATAAATCGCTTCCAATCAATTGATTGCCAATCAAAACTTGGACATGGACATGTGGCAACAAGATACTAACTACTGTGTTTCAAACACGTTTTAAATTAACTTCAAGCTAACCATTTCAACTATGTTTTACATGATTGGAGCTACATGTTGCAATACTCAATCTTATGAGCTCTTGCTGTTCAAGTTTGGCTTTGTCCTTGTGATTTAACATTACTGTTAATACTTCTTTCCACAAGTCATAGCCCATTCAAGCCACTGTATTAAAAACTAATATCGATAAAACACCTGCCCCCTGATATGAACTTAGTATCAGACCAAAATCTATTCAGTCTTACAACATATGGGCTGGGCCATAACTTTCCATACAAAGAAGAATGTTTAATAAATACGCCATTAAGCATAACTTCAACAGTGCTAATGCAAGTTCATCAACAGTGTAAAACATGTTCTCGAAACAATGGTAATCATACAGACCACATTGGATGAATAAAAACAGCATAAAATGTTTATTTTCCCATGTATGAAAACTTATTTTTTCCTACTTTTTTTTTCAACTCATGCATTCATTTGTTGTAATTTTTAATTGTTGTTCCATATGAATAATGCAAAGGGTATGAAAACCTTATCATATTTGCTCTTGTCTTAATTAATAATTCTGATATCCAAATAGTCTAAAAAGTCTAAGACAGTTCTTATAGAAATTCTATAACATGACTGACTCAACATGAGTGCTACAGCAGTGGAAAGACTTCTTACAGACTTAAAGTTTCTTTGTTGCAGTCAAGATGCCTTTCCTTGTCCCTGAATGACCCTCAGTCCACCTTAAATGACTTCTGATGTCCAGTTGCCTGCTCAGATTTCTAAGCAAAATAAGGTCTCCAAAAAAAAAAGTCTTTGCTGAGCTCTTTAGCATCCCTGACTCCTGCACTTTTTTATTTACACCATTTTCAAACAACTCCTCAATTATTGGGGTGCCTCTTACCTCCACCCTGCATCATCTTGTAAAATTTGCTCTCAATGTGGAGCTGTGGATGTTTGGTTTTCACACATTCCAGTTTGATGGCTACTTCCTCTCCTGTAGCGATGTTAGAACCTGGAGAGATAAATGTCAGAGACACAGGTCCATTTTCACACATACTAATACTGGACTTGCTAGAAAGAGATAGATCTCCTAACACAGGGATGTCCAAAGTCAAGCCCAGGGGCCAACCGTGGCCTGCAGTCTATTTTCATGCAGCCCCAGCTTACATCCTAAAATGGGTTCATTTTGCTACTTAAATGAATCATGTTCTAACTGTGTTCATTTGTGGCTTCTGTCAGGTGTTAGAAGAAAACTCAAATATATCTGGTAATGTCTCGCAAAGATTTGTACTGTGCATAGTCTTCTTTTATAAAGCTATAGCTCTGTACAATCTGCAAAAACTCAACAAATCTTACAGGTGACGTCTTTAAATGCATTTAGAATCGTGCAGAAATCTGCTTGAGTTGTTGAGAGTTACAGAAAAAAAAAGCACATTAGAGGCTGCAAGACTGAATTAAAGTTATGAAATAATGAAGAACAGACAAAAGTTGATTCATAAAAAATGGTTCAGAATACAAGATCAGAGATATTTGGGGCTTTATAATTGTCTTATAAACCATCATGATAAAGTCCAGATGCTGATCCTGTCATGAAAAATGATGATATATTTTTCCAAGGTTAGGTTTCATCTCAAAGTTCTATAATAATAGCACAAGCATGTTTAACTAAACTAAGAGACCATTTATTTATTTATTTATTTATCCCCCCCCCCAGAAATTGAGGTCAGAAATAGTTCCCAGATAAAGGACTCATTCGTTACTTTCACTGTTAATAAACATGTCCATAAGAGCCGCCAGCCCTCGGCCACTGTTTTCATATGGCCCTTTTGGAAAAAAGGTTTGAACAGCCCCAAAAAGTAAACCCTCTGTCCTTTATGAACTTTGTGAAATTTTTAAACACAACATGAAGACTTTAGGTCAAGCTCTCACCCAGGTAAATATCTCCAAAGGATCCGCTCCCTATCTTCCTCCCAAGACGGTACTTGTTCCCCACCCTCAACTCCATGGCTCCTGAGCTCTTTAACTCACTGTGGGGGTAAACACACACACACACACACACACACACACACACACACACAAGCTGTCATCAATCACTGCTGATCGATAGAGTAAAGGGACAGTGGTGCAAAGCTGCATAGTTGAAATTCAAAGCTATGAGGCCTGAGGCAGCTGTATCATTGAGGGAAATGAAAGTGGAAGTCTGGAAGAAGTGACAGGAGACATGAGGAAGAATGAGAACAGCATTTTACAATGTCTCAACAATGACGTAGTGCAGTGAAATTACTGGGACCAGGAAGGAAAATGTTGCTCACTTCCCATTCAGCAGCTCCATGTCACCAAACAAACCCAGAGTGGAATCAGGACGTGTCATCACACTAACAGGGCCTGTGTGCTTCAGGAGGCTTCATCTGATGGGTTCAAGTTACACTTCAGTCGGACGTGATAATACATTCTGCTCTCTCTGAGGACAACTATGTAGGCCAATGAAGTGTTTATGAAGTGTATGGGAGAAAGTGTGAACAGAGAAGAACGGAGCATTGAGTTGTGTAACATGATTTATTCAGGGCTGCAGGGGGGAGCTGGATCAGCATCTCACACTCTTTCCAAAGCACTTGAAGGGAGTCTGCTCCTGTGTACAGGAGATTTGCATAGACTCCAAATTCCCGACTGGAGTCCCCTGGTAAAAATCCGAATGAGTCATGTTTTCCTCACCCAAGCCTAATGATGTAAGGACTCAGAGCAGGAAGAGAGTGAGGCTTTTTCTGCCAGAGGTGAGACTCTACAAGCCTGTTTGACATTGCACTAAAGACTGAGTGAGCTACATTCTGAAGCTTGGCTGCATCATAAACCTACAAACAGTCCAGTACATCCAGTGTGCAGTAAAAACAAAGCAGAGCAAGCTGCTGCTGTACAGGCTGTTCATCAGGTCAGCTCCTCTCAGCTTCAAAGGAGCTTTCACTCTCACTGTTATAAAACTGGAGCCACCAATGCTGCAAAGGACTGCAAAAACAGGCGTGATGCTTTTAACACACAGCACTTCACGCACAAGCCCTGGATGGTGGGAGAATAAATGGCGAAGCTGCACCTAGCACAGTCCCTCCATCACAGTGCATCAAACGTGCAGTGATTCCCGTAACCGCACCCTCCATGTCCAGGTAGGACCTCTCAACACCCCCACCCCCCATCCTCCTTTCCCAAACACCACTCTATTCGGGCTCCATTTGTCTGAGCCTTACACACACGCCTCCAGACACCTTGACTAGCCGACAGTCAGCCCCCACCCCCCCACCCACCCCTCCTCCTCACCGGGTTATGTCAGGCTCCGTGGTCGCCCGTGGCTCCGTCTCACTCAGGACCCTGGACAGCGACGCACCGACGCAGCTTCGGACGGCTCATAACCTCGGAGATGTGTGACCCGAGCACCCGCGCGCACCAAAATCACCCCCAATATAGAAAAAATCCGAGCCCACCTTGCTGCACTGAGTGTGGAAAAGCCTGCTGTCACGACTGTAGCGGAAAAAATGGCTAAAATCAGACAGTGAGATCCTGCTGCTCTGTCCTCCGTGGCCGCGGTTCTCTCTCTCTCTCTCTCTCTCTCTCTCTGTGTCTCTCTCTCTCTCTCTCTCCCCCACACGGCTCTCCACCCCACCCAGCCCTTTCTCAGTTTACACCATTGACAATATCAATGATGTCATCCACAGACTGGAAGAGATGCCCGGATTGTCTTAAAGCTGCCGCTGAAGCAGCAGCTTCTTCTTCTGCTGTTGTTTTCTGCAGACATGAATGAAGCTCAATCCACTCCAACAATCCCTCCTTCATGTATGTTCACACACTCTAAATGCTAACATATTAGCAAGAGTATACCTGTTCTTTTTATTCTACTGTCAGATGCTGTATGCGCATGGATTTACCTTTCACCAGCAAAAGTGCCCCCCCCCCCTGAAAGTTGCACACTTTTGGTTTGTTAAACAGAACAAGTCAACATAAGGTGAAAACCTTCCACACATTTCTTGTAGATATTGCATAAAAACAACCCCTACTACATATCCTCACAACCAAAAGTATTATTTTATTTCACCTTTACCATATCTCATAAGTGACAAGTTTTACCATATTCTGTTAATAAAATAAAAAGCCTAAGCTCCAGCTGAGCTTGCCTGTATTACAGTTTTTCTCAATTGTTTACGGGTCAATGAGGTGACGTCCCTTTTTTTGTGTCCGAGTGCAATATTTCCTTCCATCATGAATTGAGTATTTCATCACATGTATTTCTTTATTCTATGAAACCTGTGTTATTTGAACACATCTTTAAACTATTAAAATATAACATGTTTTTTTGTGTTTTGGTTCCTCAAACCCCCAAAATGTCAAGTGGTGCAACCGTCCTGACAAGTATCCACAGTAATTAAACTCTAAAAATTGAATGTCAGTTATTGTAAATGGAAATTAGTGGCATTATTTTATGCTTGAACCTTTTTAAATAAAACATTCTTTGCAAATAAAAAGAATTTTAAAGCTGTTGAGAAATGTAAAAAACTTTTGTCCCGTAATTTTCACCTTGTGAAATGTCAGGGTGGTGCAACCGTAACATTAGACTTTTATTTTAAAGTGAAGAGAATAAAACAGGAAACAGGAAACTGCATCAGC